>CM068325.1:4862445-5034945 GCA_034766995.1 Acanthacorydalis orientalis | reverse complement strand
GTATAAAGGGTCAAACAAACAATCCATAACGGCGACGCTGTCTCTCTTCGATTCTATCTAGTCGTAGATGTATTGAAGAGAGACGGAACGATATTCGATCGCGTGTAAGTGTGTAAAATATCACAGTTGACTGTTTGAATAACATTTATCTAAATAATAGTATCACGTTGATAGATCGGCATCGAATACAAGCACTTAATCGAATCTTGTACTGAAAGGACGTAATCGAGTCGTCGTGCGACGCCGACTATACATGTGCCGGTACAGGGGTGGCGTGCGCTTCGGCGCTGACGAGCGGTACGCGTCAGCGCCGGAACGTCACGGCGTGTTCCCCGCTCAGGTAATCGGTTTCACTTGCGATTCACTTGACGTCGTCGCATTTAACATGTTCTGTAGACTGCTGGAAGTCTATTTTCATAAAATGCAAATGATTACAGCACGTGATCCACGTCGCTGTGTCGAAATCGATCCTCTTTCATTATTAAAATATTGTTTATCGATGAACGGATGACGGGATTAATCGTGTCTAGTACTAGACCGAATCTGTATTATTAATAAATGAAAAGATAGAAATCTGTAAGACTGTTCTCTTGTATATTCCGAAAATAGATACAAAATTAATAGGTTCTGTGACATTATTAGATTTTTCAATGATTGCTAAATGATGACATTTGTCAAAAAATTTGCCAGCTAGTGTGAGCTAAGTTGCATACGTACAAGTTGATAATATTATTATTAATGAGCGTCGTTTCAAATCGAAATGAAACGATGGAAATCGCTCGAGCTTTCGACTTTTCCGGGC
Organism: Acanthacorydalis orientalis; assembly: GCA_034766995.1. NCBI lineage: Eukaryota > Metazoa > Arthropoda > Insecta > Megaloptera > Corydalidae > Acanthacorydalis > Acanthacorydalis orientalis. The sequence goes on along the minus strand of CM068325.1, from coordinate 5,034,143 downwards.
ACCGGATCCGGATTTTCAACTCCGGCGCGAAGGGGGGAGGGGTGCGAAACAACTGAACTGTCTTCTCGCTTTCGACCGATCGCCAGTTCGTTCGAAAATAGTACGGTTTCTCTTTCGATTCGAGTGCGCGCTCGCGGACGCTTTCCGGGAAAGAGGCTCGTTCCTGCGACAGATCCTCGCGCCGTCTCTACCTCTCTGTCCGGCCTGAGTATCGGTTGTCTCGTTCGAATCGAACGTCGGTTCGAGTTAGCTGCGTAGAGGTTTTTTTTTTTTTTGAATGCGCGAACCGACATAGAGTAGTCGAGTCTGTCCGTCCTCTTCTCGCCCGAGACCGGTCCCCGTGTTCCCGCCACACCGTATCCGATCCCGTCCGTGTCCCGTGCGAGAGAGCGAGCGCGCTTGCTCGCCTCGCATCCGTCCCGGCGTCTTGGCGACCCGTACACCCGTCTCTTGTTCTTTCCGATCTGTTCGTGTGCTCTTTTTTCTGTCGATTCTATGTTTGTTTTGGAATGCCGCCTGGTTTTGGAATGCTGGTTGAATGCACACACACACACTGTACCTGTCTTGTCTAGAAGCATCCGGAAGTGTACAGAACACAAACGAACCGACCGGAATAAGGAAGCCGCTCGGTAAGTACAGCGATCGAACGTTTTTCTTTCATACATTTTCTTTCTTTCTTTCTTTCTCTCTCTTCATACTACGTATGTGACCGATTTTTTACTGTAGATCTTTTTGAGTGAACATTTTTTTTTAAAAAGAAAACTGTGCATGGACTTTTTTTCTTTAGCGAGTTGGACGTACGTTTTTTTTCTCTCCATTCTAGATCGGGAACGTCGAACTGAAAATCCCGTTTCTGTTAGTAGGCTCTTTGAAGCGCTTGCAGTTGTTTAAAGCACGTCTCGATTGTTCGAAAACAGACGAGCGACGATATCGGAGTGTGCGTCGACCGATTATAAACGAGTATCGTTTCAAATTCCACGGCCGTCTTCGTAGAGCCTCGGGCGCGAGATTTAAGACCGAGGTTCGGTGTTTCCGAGCGGCGAATCGAGGTTTTCAGGCCGCGGTTCGATTCTCGAACGCGGGTTCCGCGTTTCTGCCGGTCGGTTTGCAGAAGGCCGGTGCAGATCTCGACCGTTCGAGGTTCAATCCGAATTCCAAGCACCTGAATGAACCTTTAGGACCGATAAACGGCGTTTTTCAGGAATCGATTTTGGGTTCTAAGATCGAATCTCGCATCCACGTCTTCAGAACCGATTTTATGAAATACCGGTCCGTACTTTTCAACGTTCCAGGCCTTGATTCGAACTGTGCGGAGGCTTGACTGGAAATTCGAGCTCGTCGAGGGTCGATCACGGTCCTTCCGGGCGAAAATTCAATGTTCGAGGCCGGTTTCGAACGTTCAGGGCCGGATTTCGAAGTCCGGATGCTCGCACGGACGGTTCTCTCTCATTCTATGGTCTTCTTCGACCGTGCCGGCCGATCGTCGAACCTCCGGGGCCGGAATCGTAATTTCTGGAGTCCGGCTCGATCTTCCGGGACCGGATTTAAAAAAATACAGGGTTTAAAGCTCGCCGTCCAGTCTCTAATTCGATTTCTGTGGAGTTTACCGGCGAGCTAGGTTCGAAAATCGATTCTTCTAGAGATCTATTCGATCCGTCTGACTGGAATTTAGATTTATGGAGTCCGGCTCGATCTTCCGGGACCGGATTTAAAAAATACAGGGTTTAAAGCTCGCCGTCGAGTCTTTAATTCGATTTCTGTGGTGTTCACCGATGAGCTAGGTTCGAAAATCGATTCTTCTAGAGGTCTATTCGATTCGTGTGATCGGTATTTAGATTCCGGAGCCCCGGCTCGATCTTCCAGAGTCGAATTTAAACGAGCTCGATCTAAATCGAAACTCTTCTAACTGTGGAAGCTTTCCAGCGTCCCATTCCGAGCTTCCTCTCGTCCGATCGTCGAGGATACGCACGCCCGATCGGAATTCTATTCGGATCGGACGGGACCCCGTGCGGCGGGTCCGTCGGATCGCCGTTCGACGGGCCTCGAGGCCCGCTCGTCGGCCGTCCGCCGACGCGCGGCAGCCGACCGACGGGACGGGCCCCTGAAACGGTTTCGCCGCGACCGCGTTACAGATTTCGAGGAGGACGGCGAGGAGGACGAGGAGGAAGAGGAAGCGGACACGACCGGATGGCAGCAGGAGCTGCAGCGTCGCTACGAGCAGGACGCTAGCTTCATGGCCGAGCTGCGCGCGCGACACCTCGGCGGCAGCCCGACGCCGCCGAACGGGTCGCACCACCACCACCAGCACCAGGAGTCCGCTCACGGCCAGCACTCCGACGAGGATAAGGTTCGTGCACCAGACGGATTTCTAACGGGCCTCTCGAGGCCGATCGTTACCCGCCACTAGGGTCGAAACGTAACCTCACACGCGCTCAATGTCTAGTGAACGTGCACACGCGCACACACACACACGAATGTCGCCTCTAGTTTCTGTTCGATTTTGTGTTTTACACCTTTGGTGCCGCTTGCGTCGGCTTCTTTCCCGAGAACCGGACACGATCGAGGACGGTCCGGCGACGGCGGGCCTAGCGTCGAACGTCAGGAGAATCGACACGGCCCGGCCGGTCTCGGTCGGCTGCGACTGTCGACGGTGCGCGGATCGAGCGACCGCCACAGCCTGCAGATGGGTTGCAGAATTACCAGAAGCGGTCTAGTCGTCGATAGCTCGACTCGAGACGGAATCAATGAGACGGAAGTCGGTTTCACCGGAAGCACAGGCCGGAAAATCCGCTCTAAAGTGATATTAACGTGAACACGATGGAATGACGCTTTCATTGGAAAAAAAATTAAGGATGTCTGTTGTTCATCGATGGGAATGTCGATTCAGATTCTCATAAAACTAAGCTGGCGTCGTCTAGACCGGATGTATGTTGTTTATCGAAGGTAGATGTCGATTCAGCTCATAAAACTAAGCTGGCGTTGTCTAGACCGGATGTATGTTGTTTATCGAAGGTAGATGTCGATTCAGCTCATAAAACTAAGCTGGCGTTGTCTAGACCGGATGTCTGTTGTTTATTGAAGAGAGATGTCGATTCAGATTCTCATAAAACTAAGCTGGCGTCGTCTAGTCCGGATGTATGTTGTTTATCGAAGGTAGATGTCGATTCAGATTCTCATAAAACCAAGCTGGCCTTGTCCAGACCGGATGTCTGTTGTTTATCGAAGGGAAATCTCGATTCAGCTCATCAAACTAAGCTGGCGTTGTTTAGTTCGGATGTCTGTTGTTTATCGAAGAGAGTCGGGAATCCGGGAAGGCGTACGGAATAACGGTTCGGCTTCTTCCGGCCGGGTCCGTGTCGGATCGTCCCGATTATCGTCGGACGTTCGGTCTCGTCGTGCCGGCCGTCCTGCAGGTAGTTTTGTTTTCGTTTCGTTTGCACGCGCTGCGCCCGCCTAGTGCCGCACCGAACAGTAGACACGCGCCGTTCCTCACGCACACACACACACACACACTAAATACACAGACAAAAGAGTAGCCGCGTCGTCTGCAGCACGCACGCACGCAACAACAACAACAACAAGCACACTGTTTAGAGAGAGAGAGAGAGAACGAACGTATCGAACCCGGCACCGTGTGTGACGTTCCAGAAACCGGACGACAAGACACAGAACAGTGGCGGCGAGAACTCCGGCCGCGAAGACGCGAACGGCGCCACCGCCGCCGCCGACAAGAGAGTGAAAGGCAAACAGGACGAGAGTGTGATCGACGAGAATGACGCGCAGGTCAGCGAGTGGGAGGAGGCGATGAAACGCTGGGTCAACCGATAGGCGGTTCCTCCTCTCACCTCCTCCGCCGTCGCCCCGTCCCCGTCCGCTCTCGGTCCGAACATTTCCATATTCCACGAATGTCCTCCTGACACGCTCTCCCGATTCACCCGGTCCCCCCCCTGCCCCCTCCCACGCAACTACTGGAATTCGAACGGAGAAACTCGTGTGCGCACGGACGTCCCGATCATCGGCGGCGTCGGGTTAAGACAGAAGCGTCGAGTAGCGCCGGGCCGCGGCGGCGCGTGCCGTTCGACCCTCCCGGACTGACCGGCGTCGTCCTTCGACCTGTTCGCCCATTTTCGAGCGCCTCCGCTGAAATGAACGGCCGGCGAGTACACTCGTCGGACGCAGAGTGCGCTGTGAAAACGAATCGAGTCGTGAAGAAGTGACGTCCGTCTCATTGCTTTTTTTTCGGGAGAGCCGAACGCACGGGAGGCGCGCGTCAACGTTAAGGTGTCCGCCCGGCTCGTTCGGTGTCCGGACTGTTCGGCCGACGCGTTCCGGGCGGACGCTACTGATCCGACCGGTCGATGTTATCTCGTCAGTGTTCAAAACAAAACTGGCATTTGGAATTGTTGGCGCATCTCATAGTACAAACAACCGGATGGACGATACGGAAAATAAACAAATGTACAGTCGATTGTTTTTGAATTTTTGACATTTTTTTTTCGAAAAAAAAAAATATATACTGGACGCTTCTGTGCTCATACATATATACATATATATATATATATATATATATATATATATATATATATATAAACATTACCTTGGTACGAAAGTAATTACGGTAATATATATATGAATTTGAAGTTTATAAACCGCAATTATTTTTCTACCGACCTAATACATATATCAAAAATAACTGCAGTTAATGACCTGCAAATTCATATATATTACCGCAACTATTTTCGTACCAACCTAATGTGTATATATATCAGGTTGGTAGGAAAATAATTACGGTAGTGTATATGAATTCGAAGTTCATAAACCGCAATTATTTTTCTACCAACCTAATACATTAATAATTGCGCGGTTAATGTCCTTTAAATTCGTGTACATTAGCGCAACTATTTTCGTACCAACCATATGTGTGTATATATATATATATATATATATATATATATACATATATATATATATATAAATATTACGTTGGTAGGAAAATAATTACGATAGTATATATGAATTTGAAGTACATAAACCGCAGTTATTTTTCTACCATCCTAATACATTAATAATTGCGGTGAATGTCCTTTAAATTCGTATACATTAGCGCAACTATTTTCGTACCAACCTATGTACATATATATATATATATATATATATAAACATTTGGTTGGTAGGAAAATAGTTGCGGCAATATATATGAATTGGTAGTTCATAAATCGCAATTATTTTTCTACCAAACTAATATATACATTAAACATAATTGCGGTTAATGACCTTCAAATTCATATACATTACCGCAACTATTTTCGTACCAATCTAATGTATGTATGTATGTATGTATATATATATATATATATATATATATATATATATATATATATATATATATAGGTGATTCAATTTAGGCTTCCACATGAAAGTATTAAACGATTATATTAACTCGATACGATCATGTCATACGAAATGTCATATCGTTCAAATGGCGACCGTGCCAATTGTTTTTTTTGTCGATTTCCGAGGTTCCTCTCTTCGAACACCCCCGTACGGAAGCCTGGACCGAATCGCACCTTAGTGATATCAATTGAAACGGAAATTCATATAGGTACGAAATCGTGCACGCAAATTTGAGGTTATGTCGCGGACATTGGACGCGATTCGATCGAAGGTCGGCGCTTCGGTGCGCGTAAGGAGTTTTCAATTCGGAAAAACCGTTAATTAATCTACATTCGTCGCTCAACGCACAGTTGATTAATCTATTTTATTGACGATTATAGTTGAAACGCTTCCAGATCTAAATATACATATATATATGTATATATGTATATATGCATTCACAATCATATAAATTGAAAATTGAGGTTAGGGTGTTCACTAGCCTTAAGGCTGCGCCACACATGCGGCTATTCGACTAGTGTTGTTCTCCGACCGATAAATAAACGGCCGAGATGTTCATACCTGCATTAAACAAACGTGACTTAAGGCTAGCGCACCGTACAGGTCAATTTTTCCCCAATCGTTATCACAAGTTCGCGCGATCCAATCGATCTGTTGTACTGTTTGCAGACACGGGACTCGCATAAATTGAATAGAAATAAAATTAAAGAATGTAAAGAGCGCTCACCTACAGATTTCATGAATCAAACGTAGATTTAGAACACTATCTGGCTATCGGACGGTCTTATTCGAAAACCGTGTCCTCGGTCCAAAAAAAAAGATTAAAAAAACACACATACACTGAAATACGATTGTTTCGTGCACTCTCGTGAAACATCTCGCTGTCTAATCGATTCTATAACGAGTACTTCCAGTAAAAACGGACGAAACCGAATCAGATTTCTAGATGTCGAATGACATAACCTCACCTTTCAACTGATATGACTGCAATCAGCCCGTTATGTGATTCTGATTTCGATTCTAATGTAATTACGACATGTATAGAACAAACCTATATACATACATATATATATATATATATATATATATATATATATATATATATATATATATATATGTAAACAATTTGATAATATAAATCAACTCATTTCCATGTATATGAAAAAGTATAAATATGTACCATAATGATGAACAAATTAATTAATTGATACTTGTCGATATGTTATTATATATATATATATATATATATATATATATATATATATATATATATATATATATATATATATATATATATATATAAAGTAAATAATTGATGGAGAGTTTTATTATGAATGAGGTCGTGTTTGAGTCGATGTGTTTGATTTGTATTATTATTATTATTGATACGTTTTAGCATTTGCTATGATCTCAGTGTAGTATAATAAACATTGTTGTATGTATTGTCGAGAAATATACATATAAATATAAATATATATATATACATGAATGTTCAGTGCTTTTGATTTATTTAAATATATAGAAATGTAATTCCTACCGATACTGACTCGAAACGATGACATAACCTATAATAATCGGCACGGTTCGTGTAGTCGGCACGCGCACACTTGAAATTCGGACCGATGGGGCCCACTTCGAAAACCGATCGTGTGCTGAACGAGAACATGACCTGTAAATATCAGTCTGATCCGTTCGACTGACTTGATTTCGTATAACGGGAACATTTTGAGGACTGGTCGTGTGTGAAATGACCTGTGAAATCGTTTCGATTCATCCGATTGACGTGCGTGCCAGTAAGAGGTGCTCCTCGAGCTCACGCTGGTTTAACACGCACAGATTCGAGCCCCTTGAAAGTCATCGAAAACTGTTTTACCGCTCAGTGATTATATATATATATATATATATGTATGTATATTCCCTGAAACGGCGATACATTCAGAGATTCGTGATTCACATGTCTTGAGCCCTGTTGCTCGGTACTCTTGTTGGTGTAGGGCCCAAGATTTATCAGCTATATACATAAGTACATTAAAGTTGTACTGCGGTGAAGGCATTTTGAGAACCGGCCGTGTAAAAAGGCTGGCTCGCCCGACGAGAATCGAGAAAAACAAGTTAATTCGTTCATCTTTCACATAACGAACATTTTGACGTTCGCTGTAATTAACATTTTGAGATCCGTTCGTATACAGAAACGTCAACTTAACCTACAAATGCGACAAAATACATGCTTCGAATCTATATTGTACATAACCTAGAGAAGTAAGAATCTCCAAACGATGCTAATATGAAAAACGTAAATGAAAAGTACCCCGATTTAATCCGCACGATCGAAGATGACGAGCAGGTCACCGACCTGTCGGAGACGTCAGACGAGGAGGTCGAGGTAAACTAATGTGGTTTCAGGGACGAAAGAGAGATCTGTAGAGTGAGGTTTCATGTACTTTTCCAGTTCCAGCCGTCGAAACAGAAGAATAAGAAGCGTGCGGACTTTAACACAGACTTCCAGTTCGTAAGCTCCGTCGCCGAGTACAACAAAGACCCCTGGGATGATCTGATGAAGTATGTTAAACGTAAACCCAAGAGTAAGACCGATGATAAAATCAAGAAAGTGCTCTCCGACAAGCGCACCGACGGACCTGTCGGCGAGACCGACATCGATATCGATGACGACTGCACAGAGATCGTGTTGTCAGACAGCGAAATGAAAAGAGACACGATCCGGGACAAGAAGCGTAAAGAAAAGAAGACGAAGCGTGTCGTCGAGGACTTCTTCGAGGAACCCGCGCTCGACGATAACAGTTCGACGTTCTACCAGATGAACCTCTCCCGTCCGTTGATGAAAGCGATCGGTCACCTGAACTACGTTCACCCGACGCCGATACAGTCGGCGACGATTCCGGTCGCCCTGCTCGGCAGAGACGTGTGCGGATGCGCCGCGACCGGTACCGGTAAGACGGCCGCGTACATGCTACCGACGTTAGAGAGGCTGCTGTACCGTCCGGTCACCGAAATCCCTACGACGAGGGTCTTGGTCCTCGTCCCTACGCGCGAACTCGGCGTGCAAGTGTACCGAGTGACGAAACAGCTCGCGCAGTTCACGAGCGTCGAGATCGGACTGTCGGTCGGCGGGCTCGATCTGAAAACGCAAGAGGCCGTGCTCCGGAAGAACCCGGACGTCGTGATCGCGACGCCGGGACGGCTGATCGATCACCTGAAGGGCACGCCGACGTTCGGACTCGACTCGATAGAGGTGCTGATCCTCGACGAAGCCGACCGGATGCTCGACGAGTATTTCGCCGAGCAGATGAAGGAGATCGTCAGACAGTGTTCGAGGACGAGACAGACGATGCTGTTTTCGGCGACGATGACCGACGCGGTCGAGGATCTCGCCGCCGTCTCGCTCGACAAGCCGGTCAAGGTGTTCGTCGACAGCAATCGGGACGTCGCGTTCAATCTACGACAAGAGTTCATAAGGTACCGTCTTCGACGATACGAACGTTCCGATAGTATCCGTCGTCGCTTTACAGGATCCGGAAAGATCGAGAACCGGACCGCGAGCCGGTTCTGGCGGCTCTCGTGTGCCGGACGTTCCGCGACCACTGCATGATCTTCGTGCAGACGAAAAGGCAAGCGCACCGGCTTCACGTCCTGCTCGGCCTGTTCGGCGTCCGGATCGGAGAGCTCCACGGGAATCTGACGCAGCCGCAGCGGCTCGAAGCGCTCGAGAAGTTCAAGGGAGAGGAGATCGACGTGCTCGTCGCGACCGACGTCGCGGCCAGGGGTCTCGACATACCCGGCGTCAAGACGGTCATCAATTTCGTGATGCCGGCGACGCTCGAACACTACATCCACAGGGTCGGGAGGACGGCGCGTGCCGGCCGAGCCGGAATTTCGGTCAGTCTGGCCGGCGAACAGGAGCGAAAAATGGTGAAAGACATCATAAAACGTGCGAAAGATCCGGTCAAGACGAGGATCATCCCGCTCGACATCATCGAAAAATACAGAAGTAAACGATTTCGAATTTATCCGAAAGACTGTTTCGTTCACTTTTTTTTTCTTCAGGTAGAGTGAACGATTTCGAAGGCGACGTAACGAAAATATTGATCGAAGAGAAAGAGGAGAGGCTGCTACGGAAAGCGGAGAACCAGACGAACAGATTGGAGAAGATACTGAACGGAGAAACCGGCGATAAACGGTCACGCCCGTGGTTCCAGACGAAGAAAGAACGGACGGAAGAGAAAGAACGTCTGTCGTTAAAGCCTGTCGAAAAGAAGCAGAAGAACAGGAAACGGAAACGAGATTCCGACGACGAGAACGAGCCCGGCGAGCAGAAGTCGACGACAAAGAAGAAGAATAAGAAGCGGATCGAAACGCCCGAAGACAGAGTGCAGTCGGAACTGAAGAAGGTCATGATGGTACAGGCACGGTTCGCGAAGCGGAAGTCGAAGCCGCAGAAGATCAAGTCGTGTCCGGACGACACGGCTTCCGGCGCGGCGCGGGGCAAGAAGAAGAAGAAGTCGAAGTTCGACGTCGACCTGTGCGACATATCGAAGAAGGGTGCGAAGAGGCTGAGGTATGACGCTAATGTCGCGCAGAAACAGAACAAAAAGAGTAAATGGAACGCGAAGGGCAATAAGGGAGCGAGCAAAAAAGTTTTCGGGAAACCGTCGCACAAGGGAGGAAAGAGAGGCGCGTTCGCGACGAATAAAAAGAAATGAAGTACATGTTGTATATGGATCGTTTTTGTTTGTATACTGTTGAATAAATATTTTAATATTGAAACATTTTTTTTCAATCGAATTTAAGTACCTTATGAGATAAACACGTTCGGTATAAATACAATTCTTATTTACTTTTCTAATCATATTCAAATATCATTGATTGATCAGCACGATTTATAATACCTGCAACTCTATCTTTCTCGCTTACACTCTATAGTCGTACGATATTCCATCTCACTTTTATACAGTCTACAAAGCTGTCAACTCATTGGGACATTGCTGTGAAAATACAATGTTTGAAAATAGAAAAACATGTCCAATATCGCGATTAATACGTTTAAGTGTTCTAATTTCCAGAAATTTAATTCATATTTACTTTGCTTATCATGTTCAATTATCATTTATTGACATTTTACGGCAGGTTCTTGTATTTAAACAAAACGGTACGGATTTCATGACTCGCGGCTCGCTGTTTCTCACTTACACTCTCTATTCGTACGCTTTTCTATCTCACTTTCACTGCAGTAGGAAAATATGCGACTTAATGAATCAATCGATTGATATATCATGTTTTCAAGTCAAAATACACGTTCGGTAAGCATTTAATAACGCTAAATATTCGCATATTTCATATTTACTCTTCCGGGCATGTTTAATTATCGCTTGATGACATTTCGTAGCGGTTTTGTATATTTTTAACAGAAGAATAAAAAAATTTAAGACATGCAGCTCTCCCTTTCTCACTTACACTCTATATTTGTACGGTTTCCTATTCCATTTTTCGCACAGTATACAAAAGGTATCGAGTTGTATGAATCCGAATTGAATATTGTGAAAATCTACTGTTCGAAAGTAGTAAGCATTCTAATTTTCAGATATATAATTCATATTTGCTTTGTTAATCGTGCACAATCATCATTTACCGATATTTTACTGTATGTTTTTATATTTAAACGAAACAGTACGGATCTTTCAAGACTTGTGGCTCGCTGTCTCTCACTTACACTCCCTATTTGTACGCTTTTCCATCTCATTTTCACTGCAGCAGGAAAAGATATGACTTAATTATCAATCGAACATTGTTACTGACATATCATGTTTTCAAGTCGAAAGGTAAGTTCGGTACAGCGATCAATAAGGCCATAAACATTTCAATTTTCATATTTACTATTTTACATACAGTCACGGTAACAATATCGTGTGGCAGTACGACGAATTTTCAGTCGGCCGTATACACAATGAATATGCAACAATGTCGGTCTATCTATCGACCCATTTTCCTTATTGGGAAACCCGTCCGTTTTCAATCTCGATGCGGATTGAAAGCGGCACGACAGAACGAGCCAATAAAGATTCAATAACATGGAAAAAAAGTCGACAAGGCTTTTGATACGGGCGCGTGTTGTGTACATTACAGGTGGCACACGGTATGACACAATCGGTACGAATTTATCTATGAGTCACACACAAACCAACCAATATATATATATATTATAAACATGCTATGTGTCGATAAACAGCGATGGATAGACAACGTACGAGCCGATATGACAGAACAGAACAGATCTGAAAGTGAAAAACAAAATACTAGCAAGTACACAATTCGCGCAAGCGCGTAAGGCGCCTCTATGAGTGGGGCAGGTATATGTTAAATGTGTGCTGATCGATATGTCTTTCTTTTTTCACAACAGGCTTCCAATAATATGTTTATATATGATATATATATATATATATATATACTCGATGAGTAACAGCGATGGGTAGATCGACAACGTACCGATATGACAAGGAAGACATATGTCTGACAGTTTCGCTCAGAATGAAACAAGTGCTACCTACACGACCCGCGCGCGCGCCTCAAAGCCGCCTGTACGACCGAGACAGATAGATACAGAACGCGTATCGATGCATATATGTTTCTTCGTTCTCGAGAGCGTGCAAACGCATGCATCCGTACACACACATGTGTGTACAGAGAGAGGGAGAGAGATATAGGAACGTGTGTGTGTGTGCGCGCGGACAATCCGTGCCGCGTTCGCTGAAAAGTGACATTGAGACCAGTTCGCACGCAACAAGATGGCCGCGTGTATGCGACACGGCTCTGCACTAGTGACGTAATATTCTGCGGCAACCGATTCCGAACACTCGACCGGAGGCGCACACACACGGCCCGTGCGTCCGCCTGTACGTGTGAGCGGCCCTGCACGAGAAAATCGCGAACTCGCACGCGTGTTTCGGTACAGGACTCGCGTGTCGCCCGGTTCGAAGGACGTGTGCCCGCCCGTCCCGTCCGAACGACGGACGACCGTCTGACAGCTCGGTGCGTGCGTACGGCCCTGTCGCCGCGTCGACGGGCAGCGTAAACCTTAATTGCGGTCAATTAAACGCACCCGTCGTCCGTCAAGGCCGACGGTTAGACGGACGGTGCGTGCGTGCGTGGTCGCGAACCAATCGGGAATTGACAATCGTCCGCACGGCACTCTTCGGGGCGAGCGAAAAAAAAAGAACGCTCTCGACGTTTCCGTCGGAACAAGTGCGCGGATCCATGTCCTGCCCGATCGTGTGCGAAAAATAAACGGACAGTAACTTCGTGTTCGGTTTGTTGTCGAGTTGTTAGATCGATACGGCGGAAAGAATGTGTCGAGGTTAGGGAACGAATCGATCCGGAGGTCACGACACGACGACGGACGGCCGTCGACTACGGACCGACGTCTAATCCGATTAAAATCAGTAAGTGGACGATCGTTCGATTGTCATTTTGTTTCCGTCCCCGCCGGTCCGACGATCCGGCGACGGCCCGTGAAACCTGGACGGCGAAACAGCGGACGAAACGCCGGGAACGGATCTGCGTTTCAGTGCGTGCGAATGTGTGTGCGTGCGTTTGACACAGGAATCGATTTCTAGCGTTCAGGTGTTCGAACGGACGTCTACTGTAAATATAAACAAATGACGGTGTTCCGTCGTCGTTCTCGATTCTTTTTTTTTTCTTGAAAAAAAAACAAAAGATAGTCTCTTGTCAACGGACTCGAGTCGGAATTTATTAAAACAATTCCAATCCCAGTTAAACATTTTAAAAGGTACGAATCGGTTCTAAAAAGAAGTGTAACGTTCAAGGATCGAACGGCCTGTGAATGTTTTCCGAGCCCTCTTGCGGAGAACAGCGAAAAATCGAAATAATCGAAAAACAAAAACGGTCTTCCTAGTTTTTTTCCGGTTCTTAGACCGGTACGGGACCTAAACAGGACCGGATTTTGAAAAAAAATCAGATTCGTCGACGGAATCGACCGAAAATCGGTCGAAAAACAAAACAGTCTCGCCTGCGGAGATTTTATTGGATTCTTAGACCGGTACGGAGTTTAAACTCGGACGGATTTAAAAAAAAATCGACTCGGAAATCAAAACAAGGCCCGTTTATAAAAAGATCCGGGTCGAAATCGAAACCCGTCGCTGGATTTTCGGGGCCGAAGCCGGTCCTGTCTCTCTAAACGTGACCCAATTGTCGGATTTGTAGGTCGGTCTAATCGAACGTCCAGAATTCGAAACGGCATTCATTTATTTATTTATTTATTGAAAAAAAAATATAAAACGGAACTCGAGTGAAAAGTTTCGATTTTCAGGCCGGTTTCCGGACCGAATTGTGACTGAAAAGAGACGGACCGAGCAAAAACGGGGCCGAACGCTCGTTCGAATGTTGAAATATGAATTTAAAAACGTACGAATGACCCCGACTGACATTTACGCGCTCGTTTGTTTATTTGTTCGCAAGGTTTGACGTTTACTGCGTGCAATTGTTTAACAAAACAATGAGTCGATCGATTCGAAACGGTCGTTGTTTTTGTGTGGCGGCGGTGATTCGTGCGCGCGCTCTTGTGAGTCGAATCGCTTTTGGCTCCAGTACGGGCCTGTTCACTCGTACAAAAATCCAAAAAATACATGTGGTAGTGAATTTAACGCCCTTTCGAACGGTGTACGATTTTTCAAATTTTGAGTAAGGATTAACGGTTAATTTTTCAAAAAACGTACAAGAAAAGTTGTATTAATGTTCGTTTTCGAGTAGCCTTGTTCGAGTCTGTGTTACGGGCCTGTTCACTCTTATAAAAATCCAAAAAAAAATATATGTCATAGTGAATTTAACGCCCTTTCGAACGGTGTACGATTTTTTGAATTTTGAGTAAGGATTAAGGGTCAATTTTACAAAAAACGTACAAGAAAAGTTGTATTAATGTTCGATTGATTTCGGCGGGAAGTTTGAAATCGATTTGTTCGAAAGAATGAAGGAGAAAACAGAATGCGTGAGATTGAGCGTTTGTGTGTGGATTGTTTTATTGATTCGCGTGCCATGTTTACAGGTCACACACGCACACACACGCACGCACGTTGTGCGTGTGTGTGAGACTGATGTAATTTTCTTAAATCGAACAATCTAATGTGCGTATTTCACAAATCTGGTTTTATTTTCAGAGAGAGATCCGTTCGTCCCGTCATTTCGGCGTCCTTAAATAGAACTCTAGACATTTTCCAACATAGATTTGATTTAATGCCAAAAAACCTGTCGCCCGTAGCGGAGACAGCTAACAGTTGAACAGTGCGTCGCGCTCGCGACGAACGGACCTTCTGCACGGTGTTCCGCGCGCCCGGCGCGAGAGCAAGACTCTAGATCCGTGCAAGAATCGTCCGGCGTGCTCGGTGGACCGATGAGAGTTCATGCGATCGCGGCGGCCGGATAGATGTGGCCGCGCGCACGCGCCAACGAACAGTCGTACGTCGTGGAAATGTCGCCGGCGTTGACGACGGGCCTGTAGCGTCCGCGCGCGCCCGCTGATTGCACCCCGACGGCGATCGACAGGAAGAAAGTGAGATTTATGTTTCACCGCGGCCAGCAGATGTCCGAGCGGAAGCGGTCGCCGCTGCCGCCGCCTAGGGGCAAGCTCAAGAACCAGCAGGTCGCCGCGACGGCCGGCAGCGACTCGGACGCGCAGAGCGCCGCCGACTCGAACAGCCTGAGCGGCGAGTCGGGCGTCGTCGAGAATCCGAAGGACCTCGTGTCGGTCGTCGGACAGGCGAACAGGAAGAAGACGAACAACAGACGGCGCGGCAGCGAGTGGGAGATACTCGAGGGGCTGAAGGACGGACAGAGGTACGAGTCGAAGCCGGACAAGTATTGCGGCTATCTGCACAAGAAACGGAAGTGGCCGCTCAAGGGATGGCACAAGGTAAACGGAGATTGGAATTTCCGTAAAATCGTAAGTCTTCCGAGATCGAATCAGTAGTGTTCCGCATCCGTTATGTCCAGATGTGTGGAGGCCGGGTCTATAGACAGGTCCGTGGAGGCCGGGTCTGTGGAGGCCGGGTCTGTGGAGGCCCGGTCTGTGGAGGCCGGGTCTGTGGAGGCCCGGTCTGTGGAGGCCCGGTCTGTGGAGACCAAGTCTGTGGAGGTCAGATCTGTACAGACTTACTCTGTGAAAGTTCTTAAGCTCACATCCTTTGAAATATAAGTCCCTCATGTCCGAAACCATAGAATGCAAGAGCCCTCAATGACTAAGTCATGAAATCTTGATCGCCAAAGTTCAAGCGTATGAAATCTAAGTCGGTTTAATCGAAGTTCGTTAAATCAAAGCGTTCAGAATCCAAGCCGGTAGAATTGAATTCGAGTTCCGCGACGCACGGCCGCGCGAAGTTCAAGTCCCCGTGTCGTGTTGCAGCGCTACTTCGTCGTCGACAAGGGCCTGCTCGTCTATGCGAAGAACCCGACGGACATAGCGCGCGGCAAGCTGCACGGCTCGGTCGACATCGGCCTGTCCGTGATCTCGACGAAGGAGAAACGTCGGCGGGTCGACATCGACGCCGACGAGTTCATCTACCACCTGAAGGCGAAGACGGCCGAGGCGTTCGTCGCGTGGGTGCAGCAGCTGACGGCGCACCGGCTCTACAGGCAGCACCTGCTGACGTACGGCACGCGCGACCTCCCGCTGATCCGGTCGCAGGGCGCGATCGCGCTCCTCGACGACATCGACAGCCCGACGTCGGTCAGGAGCAGTGAGTGTCGGTCGCCGTCGTCCGACGCCGCGATCTACGATCGCGCGCGCGTCGCACCGTCGTGCTTCTGCTTTCTCTTCTCTTCTGTTCGATTAGAACTTCCGCTGACGCCGCCGGAAGTGATCAGCCGCGACGGTTCGTTGCCGCGCGGAATGAAGCCGATGTCGGGCGGCGTCGTGTCGCCGGGCGGCCGGCTCGCCGCGTGGATCGTCGACTCGACGCCGGCGCTCGAGTCCGTCAACAAGGAGCTCGGCCTCATACAGCAGAACGTCGCACAGCTGACGCGGATGCTCGAGCATATCGAGACGCTGTCGACGTCGAACAGCACGGCCGGGGATGCGGAGGTTTGTTTCCGGCACGCTGTTGTTACGTTCGACGATCGTGTGTGTGTGTGTGTGTGTATGTATATATATATATATATATATATATATACACAGAGAGAGGGAGGGAGAGAGACTGACAGACGCGCGCGCTCGCTCGTAAACCGCCTTGTCGTCTTAGGTCAATCCGGACGGTTCTTCCCCGAACGTGAAGAAAGACCGTAAGAAGTTCGGCCTGAGGAAGAAGAAATCCTCGAAAGGGAGCAGCGTCGACCTGACGTCGTCGATGAACGCGAGCGTCAACCCGGAGAACGCGTCCCCGTTATCGGCAAGTCCGCTCTCTTTTCTTGTTCCGTCCTCCCGATCGGTCCGAGAGCGTCGCTCGGCTGACGATCCGTGTCCGTGCTTCCAGACGTGCTCGTTCTCGAGCCTGTCGGCCGCCCCGAACGCGGCGCTGAGCGCGAGCAACAGCTCGCTGTCGACGGTCGTGAGCTCGGCGGCGACGGCGGCGATCTCCGCGCCGTTCGGCGCGTCGAGGCCGCACAGTCTGCCGGGAACCGACCACCTGCAGGCGCCGTGCTCGATCGTCTCGTCCGGGAACAGCTCCGGCGGCGGTTCGTGCGCGAGCGACAGACAGTTCCTGAGCGGCACGCCCGACAACCAGCTGAGGGACGATTTCACGGTCCTCGCGAAGGACGGTACGGCGCGCGACGGCGGGGGCGGGGATCGGGTCCGCGTCTAACGGCCGCTCGGTTTCTGTTGTCCAGTCGTCGGCGGGATCAAGGGCGTGCTGTTCGCGCTGCTGCACGAGAGGGACCGTCTGAAGGCGGCCGTCGAGGCCGAGTCCGGCGCCTGCGGCACCCCCGGCTCGCTGCCCGGCCACGTCGGCGGGACCGTCGCGAGCCTGCGCGCCGCGCTGACGCACGCGCTCCAGCAGAACTCCGAGCTGCGGGCGCGTCTCGCGAAGGTGCACGAGGCGTCCGACCTGTCCGAGATCAGTTCGGCCGGCGCCGCGTCCGAAATCGTAAGTGCGTGCCGGCGCGCGAACACGACACGACGCGGACGTTCTCTCAAGTGTCTCGTCGCAGATCGGCCGCCATTTCGCATCGCTGAGCTACAGCTCGTCGTGCGTGAGCGCGAGCGAGTTCTACGACGCGGAGGACGCGCAGGGTCCGGCGATGCCGTCGGACTATCCGGAGAGTTTTAAGTCGACCGAGGGGCGGGCCGAAGGCGAATCGGACGAGCTCGGCGACGGCGGCGGCGATCCGCAGCGGGGGGGCGGAGACGCGACGGACACGAGCTCGGAGGCCGGGAGTCTGACGAGCGAGGAGGGGAGCGTCAGTTCGGAGAATTCCGAGATCGGGCCCGAGTACAACGCGGAGAGCGGCCGTGAGTGCGGGGAGCGCTTCTTGTCGCGTTTCGTGACCGTTCGAATCGCCGCTCACTCTGTTCGATTTCAGTGACGGAGACGGGCGCTTCGAGCGTGCAGTGGACCGGCCGGAGGACGAAGCTGCCGGCGCCGCGGCCCGACACGGAGGGCTTCTCGCTGTGGAACCTCCTGTGTAAGAACATCGGCAAAGACCTGTCGCAGATATCGATGCCGGTCGCCCTGAACGAACCGCTCAACATGTTGCAGGTGAGCGATCGGATCCTCTCGCTCGCGCGATACGCAAACTCGCGATTCCGTTCACGAACGTGTCCCGTGTTGTTTAGCGGCTGTGCGAGGAGCTCGAGTACTCGGAGCTGCTCGACAAGGCGTCGGAGATCGACGACCCGTCCGAGCGGATGATCTACGTCGCCGCGTTCGCGGTCTCGAGCTACGCGAGCTCGTACTACAGGGCCGGCAACAAGCCGTTCAACCCGCTGCTCGGCGAGACGTACGAGTGCGTGCGGGACGATCGAGGGTTCCGGTTCGTTTCCGAACAGGTGATTCCGCCGGTAGACCGCCGGCCACCTTCCCTGTCGTGCGCCACGTCTCGCACCGAGATTCGACCCCGGCTCGTATCCGTTTCGATGCGAATCTGTTTTTCAGGTGTCGCATCATCCGCCGGTGAGCGCGTGCCACGCGGACGGCCGCAGTTTCGTGTTCTGGCAGGACGCGCGGATCAAGACCAAATTTTGGGGCAAGTCGATGGAGTTCCAGCCGATAGGGACCGTCAACGTGTTTCTGATCAAGCACGGCGCTCACTACGCCTGGAACAAGGTCAGATCCGGCCGTCCGTCGGATCGATCTCGCCCTTAACGGGACGCGTGTGCTCTTTTCCTCCGCCAGGTGACGACGTGCGTGCACGACCTGTTCGGACAGCGTAGATCGGTCGACCGTTACGGCGAGCTCGTCGTACGCGACCTCAACGATCCGGCGATCTCGTGCCGTCTGACGTTCATCAAGGCGAGCAGGTGGTCGGCGTCGAGGCACGAGGTGCGCGGCGTCGTCACCGGCCCCGACGGCAAGGTGTCGAAGCGCCTGTTCGGACGTTGGTCGGAGGCGCTCTACTGCAGCGAGGACGGCGCGTCGTCGAAGGTTCCGTGCGGCCGGCTCGTCTGGAGACCCGGAGCGATGCCGGCCGACCACGAGCTCTACTACGGCTTCACGCAGTGAGTGCCGCGTTTCCGTTCCCGATCGTGTTCCGCGTCTCGACGACGTTCTTCCGTTCGCAGGTTCGCGATCGAACTGAACGAGCTCGGGCCGGAGGTGCCGCACCTGCCGCCGACGGACAGCCGTTTCCGGCCGGACCAGAGGGCGCTGGAGAGGGGGGACCTCGACGCGGCCGAGAGACTGAAGCTGCAGCTGGAGCAGGGACAGCGCGATCGGAGGAAAAAGAACGACATCGACGGGATCGCCTTCGAGCCGAAATGGTTCAGGTGAGGATCTCACGCCGCGGGCCGTACGGCCCGCGCTCGACTCGCTCTGATCGCGCGCCCGTTCTCTAGTAAACGTGTCAACGCGAACGACGAAGAGGTCTGGAACTCGAACGGCAAGTACTGGGAGACGCGCAAGAACCCCGGCTTCGCGAGCATGACGTTCGAGGCGCTGTGGTGACCTTCGCCGCTCCTCGAAACGGAATTCTAGGGACTAGACGAACGGAGATCCGGGATGTTATGAACGAAACGCGGTCCGACTCGGCAGAAACGAGTGAAAGAAAAAGGAGAAGGCGAAGAAGAAGAAGAAGACGACCGACCGAAACGGGGGGAAAAAAAGCACGTGCCGGCGCCGTTCCGGCCGCCGTCTCGTCCCCTCCTCCGACCGATACACGAATCGATCGAAACGGAAATCACCGAACGTACCGGAACACCGTAATAGGAATTACAATATCGGAACGAAACGAGATCTTCCGTTCGTGGTGATTTTCAGTCGAGCGGCATTTAGACGATAGTGGCGGCGTGTCTGCCGGTATCTCTGTCGATCGTCGTTTCTTCCGTCGCACCTTCCGGGGCCTGTCGTTTTAATATTCGGTCTGTCGCGCGTCGGGGTCGAACGTACGAAAAACACAAGGAGTCGGGCCGAAAAATACACGACGCGTTTTGCACGTCGCCGGAGGCGGATGCGCATTTAGGGTGGACTGTTCGCCGAGTCGCGGGGCGACGAGATGGCAGAAAGACGTTCCTGTAGATATCGGCAGACAGGCGAAAAAATCCAGAAAAAACATACAAAAAAAATCCATATATCTATATTAGTCACGAACTGGAGTGTTCGTCTATCTCTCTCTCTCTCTCTCTCCCTCTTTCTCTCAATGAAAATAAACGCACGTATATATATATATGAAAATAAATACATGAAGAGAAAAAAAAAACATATAAAGTTGATATTTCTATCGATGTCTGCTTAGAATTCCGTGTTTATCTATCGTCGTGTTCGTCGGATTTTCTCAAACGTACATCCGTTTGAGTCTAGTTTTTATCTCTGTTAGCGATTACGAGTTTCTCTCTCTCACACACACTCGCTCGCTCTCTTTTTGTACAGTTCGTTTCGCTTCGTGCTTCATATTCGTACCGTATGCGTCATTCGTCGTCGGTAGCGCTCGGCATCCGGAATGGAAATTCAAAACTGATAGAAACGAAAATAGATTTAGATACGTGATCGGTACGTTTTTTTGTACAGTGTTTGTACTTTTAGACGGCGTGTCCCTTTTTTATAATGTGTAATCGTACTGCTCTCGTTTAAATAATTCGATTTATAGGTTATGGATTGTTTAGGGATTCTACCGAAATCACAAAGTGCGCACGCGTATATGTATATATGAGATCTAGTGTCTGTCGCTCGTACGTTTCGAAAGAGTTTGGTGCAGGGAATCGAACACTGTTCCCGCTGGTCTAGTGTTTTACAATTCATCTCCTTTTTTTATATCTCTTATACTGTGGAATTTACTTATTTGTCTCTTCTTAAATATAACTCGATTTCTTAAATATGAATTTATTTATTTATATATATATATATATATATATATATATATATATATATATATGTATGTATGTATGTATATATATATATATATATATATATATGTGTGTGTATAAATAATATGTATGTGTTGTGGTTGCTATGGAAACGATTGTAGTAAACGGATCGAAATAAGCATACCTTTCTTTGTCTGTTATGCAGTAGAACGTATATTTGTGTCTCTTTTTGATTCATAAGTCGTTCAGCTTAGATTTAAAATTAAATTTTATAATGATCTTTTATTATTTTTCATCTTATTGAAAAAATGATTTCGGAACATGAATGTTTTTTATTCAGTAGCCATATATATATATATATATATATGGATGGATGGACGGACATGTAGTTTGCGATTTCGGTACACTTAGCTACTAGATTTTTTTTAACTAAACTGTTTCTATTGTACATGTAATATATCTATGTAAATTTATATAAAAGAAGATTTATATAAATGCTTATCGAGCAATGATCTATATACATATATATATATATATTTTTTGAAAAAAGCCCTGTACCGTTAATATCGGGCGTCGAACGGTCGTTCAGAAGCCGCGCCTGGACGGTTCTCGCCCGTGATGAATCACTGGACGCGTGCTGTACGTTTGTCGATTGTCGGGAGTGATCGGAGATCGTGAGGTTCTCCTCTGTGATCTGACGCACCGAAGACGGCCGCCGACAAGCGACGATCGAGAATGATCTGTCGAACGTTTTCGAATCCGCTTCGGAACAGACTAATCGAGAGGGACACGATTCTCGTTTCGAACGATCGATCCGGGAGCGAACCGGCCGAACGCGGCTTTGAAACAACGCCATGTTTGTAATATACAACCGTAGACGTAACATTTACAGACTGGTAGTAACGATTATAGTTTTTTTTTCCGGAACAGAACAGTCGATTTGGAGCAAAATCCACTTTACCATTTAGAGTGTACATAAAATCAGTACGATTGCGAACGGTCAACCGTAAAGGATGGTCATATACGTTGTAATTGTTACGTATAGTTTCATCTCTTTTCAACGAGACGTACATGCAAATTACACTGTCAAAAAATCGATAATCGCATCGGCGCTCGCGTCGATTATCAGGACAGAGAGCGAGATATGACTTTCAGTGTAACATCGTATCTCCGTCTCGCTCGCCAGTCCGTAATGCGCGCTCGCGCGAAACTGTTTTAACTGACCGCGCTGGAATTCGAAACGAACGTCCGACAAAGACGGAACCGTTCGTAAACATTAACTCTGGCATTCCCGTCTTTGTTTCGCCCGCGCGCCGGTCGACACGCGCGAAATAATGTTTGAATTCTTTGTTCTCGGCGCGAATGAACTTATTATCAGTCTGTATTTGTTGCGTTTGATGAAATCTCGCGGTTTTTAGAGACGGAGGATGTAATCCCCGTGGAATGTTAAACGAACGGGAACGCTAAATAGTCAATTCAATGGACGGTGATGATTATTAGACGATTTAACTTATCGATTAGCCGTTGTAAAAGTTAGGGTAGGTAGAAGCTAAATAATTATTTAAAACGATAGTCATTGTTATTTATATATGATATGAATTTAAACAAGAAAATTAATAATTAAATAAATATATCTATATATGAATATGAAAAAAAAACGATGTGAAAACGATTATATTCGTAAGTATCGCGTGGCTTGGACCGCGAAACAGTTGACGGCGGCGGTGTCGACATTTCAAACTGACTGAAAACGACGGGAGCGCGCAGACGTATTACGGATATATTCGTGAACTAATAATAAACTGTATTGAATTAAAACAAAAGAAAAATGCCCTGTATGCGAGACAATATTTTTCAAATGGACATTTTCGATTCGAAGAGCCGCGTGCTGCACGCAGTATCGTATGATTTTACCATTGGACGCCTATCGAAGTAGCTCGACGTTTTTTGAATCGGGGGAAATCCCGTTCTCGCGATATCGACGCGCGCGTACGCGCCGCCCGCGCGGGGATGTCCGCGTTCGATTTTCTCGATCGGTTCCGAGGGCGCGAGTGCGTCGAGTCCGGTCTCGGTGCCGGCCTCGGTGCCGGCCTCGCGGCGGCGGGTACGCGAAGAGGATCTGATCCCGTGCGCTCCGAAGAACAGACCGTAGCAGTGACTGTCGTCTGCGAACCGGGAGATCGATGCGGATTTTGTAAACCGGATCGGTTTCGCGTCCGCCGCGAGCGAAGAGACTCGCGAGCACGCGCGCGTCGAAACGTCGCGAAGACGTTCTTTATTTTGTGATAAGTCGAACGGGGGACCTGTCCTGTTTCCTCCTAGTACATAAACGGAACTCGTTCCATTCGAACGCACGTACTTCTTTTTAATATTCGATGCTCGATCGTCGTCGGCACGAGAGGCGGACGATCCCGTGCCCGTTTCGTATAGGTGAACGTATATGGAACGAGCACGCACAGAAATACATCGAGCGATCGAGCTTCGAATCGGAATGTACAGGTTCTCCCGTGCTATTAAATATAAACGTTTGTTATTTGAATGACAGCTTATTGTTTATCGATGAAAATACATTGTTGAGAATAATAAAAGACGGCGTTGTTCTTTGTTTTAAACGACCCGACAACCGTTCCAGTTTCAGAGTACCGTTCCAACACGTCGATTATACGCAAGCGTCGAACCGTACTGCTATTCTTTTTTTTCGCACGAATTCGCCGATCAAGCTGTGGAAAAGTCGATATATGTCAATATAGGTGGCCGTCCCTAGAGGCGAGGGGTGCACCGACAACAGCGATCAAAGTCATCACTTTTATTGAAGGTCAGCATTAATACTGCTATTCAGTGTGTACGGTTTTATCGTTCGGCCGATTTTCGACAATGGTAAGTGGAGAGGAGCACTTTTTTTTCACTTTCAGAGATATGAACTTTTATCTTAAGATAATATTTATGAGAATAAAAATGTCTAGATCGAAATATGCACGAGCGACGATCGAAAACGATCGATCGAATCCGTAGATCGGAGAAATGTTACTGTGAAGTTAACGATTCATCTATTGTAGTGGAGTATTCTTCGTTACATCTTTTCCATTTAGAGTGTATCACGTTGCCGGCAGAAATCAATTAAAATATGTAAAGGAAAGCTTCATACATTTTCGCTGTTAAGTTATAGTTCTATCCTTTTTTAATGCAGCTTCGATACAAACATCTATCAGCAGGAAATTGAACTAATGCAGCATTGCTGCCACAGCCTGTTTTGTAAGAGAGAGAACGAGATACGACTTTCAATTGAATATCATATCTCCGTCTCGTTCATTAAATGGGACCATATTCGCAGGTGTGGTGATATATCGTTCGTGTCTGGACACATTAAACGATGTTTGACTTTTTTATCTACTCGCATGTACAACTAAACTTTTCGACGATTTTCTGATAAGGATACGTGACCTCTGTGCCAATTTACGCTGTGAAAAAGATGCACTTCTGAGAAAAGACATTCGCACCTCTCCTAATCTCCTGTTCGGAGGTTTTCGACTGAAATTATCAGTCTATACTCGTTGTGTTTACCTGTGAATATTTTCGAATCAGAGTATACGTGCGAATATTAGATTGTCGTTGGCGGGAACATTTGCGTTACCTCTGACGTGATGTTCCGTCGCGGACAGAGACGGACGTAGCGGGCTCGTACGCGCACGACAGAGCGACGAGTCGGGAAATAAAAATTCCTAATAGACCGGTGTGTAGGGCCAACGTAACGTCGCGGTTATCCCCAAGGAGACGTGCGTCAACACGCCAAGCCGCCATTTTAACGATTGCGTTCGTCTTATCTGTAACGTGTTGAAAATTCACAATGACAGATTATACAGCAGTCGGCCCGCCACAAACATTCAATCAGTCGAGAGCTTTCGCAGCAGCTTTACAACGTGCAAAACAGGTAAGCGGATGTACAGTCGGTGTCGGACGTAATCGGAATTACTGTCGCGATCCTCCCCGCTTCTGCGGTCATCACAGACGCCGATAAGAAACGACCGAAGTGTTCCGCGACATCGACGAAACTGGACCGTCAGTTCGGTTCTGTTAACTCGACACGAGTCCTTTTCGATTCAGAGCGGGCGATTATATAATTTCTCGGCGATCTGAGAAGTTCGACTGATTACATTAATGGATACGTATATTGAGGTTAACAACTTCGTCGTTTCATCCTTTTCTGTTTGTTTCCAACTCTTTCTGTTATTTATTTTTTTTATGAAATCAGTGTAAACAATTAAATCAAATTGTCATCGGTTTTTATATCGAAATAATTAACCGGTTCGATTGTTGCCGACTCCCCGGTCGTTCGATTTATTTATTTTTCTCGTCCGGCCCGTCCGTTTTTCGCTTTTCCTCCGCCGCTCTCGCTCGTCCGACGGTTCGAACTCGACCGGCGTACGACTTCGTCCGATCGATCCGTACGGGCGACGGGTCGTCCCTCGCGCCGTCGGTCGCTAATCGAGTCGTTTACGCAGATCGCCGCCAAGATTAATCCGAACGCGACGACAGGCAGCGAATCAGGCGATCCAGGCCGTCAGAAAAGGCCGCTCGACGACGGAGGCCCCGAACCGGAACCTAAAAAACTCGCGGGGCTCGATTACAGCAGCAACAGCCAAACTATGTCTCCTCCAGGAGGTAATCCGACGGATGCACTTTTATGTCTCGAACGAAGCGGTAATAGATGTTTGATTCGTATGTATCTTAAATAAATCGACGAATTATTTAGGAGGAGGCACGGGCGGCTCCCAGACCGGAGGTCTAGGCACGGCGGGCAACGGACCCGTCATGGTCGAAGATATATCCGTTCCCGACAAGATGGTCGGGCTCAGTACGTATCGAATTCCGATGTCTCTTGGTCGAGTGTCGTTCGTCGGAAAGACTCTATGTATGAAAATAATACAGTTATAGGGCGCGGTGGTGAGCAAATCACTCGTCTGCAAGCGAAGTCCGGATGCAAGATCCAGATGGCGACCGATTCCAATGGCCGTGCCGATCGAGTTTGCACTCTGATGGGGACGAGAGACGCGATCGAACGTGCCAAAGACATGATTTTCAGTATCGTCGACGTGCATCAGCGCGGCGGACGGCAGGAACCGCCGGGCATGAACGACGGTATGCCGGGAGGGCCGGGCGGATCGGCCGGAAGCGGAGGTAAAGAGCGTACGGAACGTTCGTCGACGACGTCGTCCGTACGCGAACGTCGTCTTGCAGGCATGTCCGGTCCGGTCGGACCGAACCTGTCCGGCGGAAGCGGTAGCGGCGGCGGCGGCGTGACACACGTCGAGATCATGGTGCCCGGTCCGAAAGTAGGACTGATCATCGGTAAAGGCGGCGAAACCATCAAACAGCTCCAGAGTAAATCCGGCGCGAAGATGGTCGTCATACAAGAAGGACCTAACCCGGAAGCCGAGAAGCCGCTGAGGATCAGCGGAGAACTTCAAGAAGTAATGATTTGTTTATAGGCGTGTGGTGTTTTCACGAGAGGATAAATAAATCTTACCGGTCGTCTAGGTCGAATACGCGAAACAATTGGTCTACGATCTGATAGCCGAGAAAGAGATGCAGGCTTCGAACAGAGGTGGCGGCCGCAATCCCAGTAGAATGGGAGGAAACCAGGAACGCGGCGGACCGAACATGAGCGGTTACGAAGATTATAACAGTCAGGGAGGAGGCGGTAACGGCCCCGGAGGAAACGGAGGCGACGGTGTCGAGGTAGACGGTTACTAAGCTAAAAAACAGCTATTCGAATTCAACTGACGCGAACGAACTCGAAACAGGTGTTAGTTCCGAGAACGGCCGTCGGCGTCGTGATCGGAAAAGGCGGCGACATGATCAAGAAGATACAGGCGGAGACCGGCGCGAAGGTACAGTTTCAGCAAGGGCGCGACGAAGGTCCGGGCGACAGGAGGTGTTACTTGACCGGCAAGCCTCAGCACGTCGACGCGGCGAGACAACGTATCGAAGAGCTGATCGACAGCGTGCACGTACGTTCTTTCGTCGATTCGTATCCGGATCGAAAGTGAGCGTCTGTTTATTCGTTAGAGACGAGATAACGACGGCCCGCCCGGTACGAACCGGAACAACCGGCGAGAATTCGGAACCGGGAATCAACGTAACGGCAACGGGCCACAAGGAGGAGGCTACGGAGGTCCTCCCGGCGGACCCGGAGGCCCTTGGGGGAACACGCAAGTCCCAGCCGGCGCTCCGCAGCAGATCGAAGTTTCGTTCCAGGTCCCGACTTATAAGTGCGGCGTGATCATCGGCAGAGGTGACGAAATTCGTAACGGCCGTCGGCCGACCGAATCCTGACACGATCGTATCGTTACAGGCGGCGAGACGATCAAGCAGATAAATCAACAGTCCGGAGCGCACTGCGAGCTCGACCGTAGGACGTCGAGCAACACGTCGAGCAACGAAAAAACTTTCATAATTCGCGGCGATCCCGAATCGGTAGAAAACGCGAAAAGGATAATCGGCGAAAAGGTGAGGAGGAGATCGGAGTCGCCGGCACGCTGAAATAATACCGTGCGTATCTTCTAGGTTCAACTTCTTTTGTTCTTCGCACAGTCCGGTCCCGGAGGAATGCAGTGCGGACCGAGCGGCCCGGCAGGTGCGCCGGCCGGCATGAGCGCCCCGGGACCTATGTCTACCGTCGCTACGGCGTATCCGGGGATGCCGGCGGGGCCTCACGGCTACGGACAAGCGGGATGGGGCGCGGGCACCCCGGGAGGTGATTATCAACAACAGCAACAGCAGTGGGCGGCTGCCGGACAACCGCAACCGAGTAAGAGTATAAACGATTTTTCTTAAAGGCGTTTCTTTTAAAAAAAAATAATTCTAGACGTAGCACAGCCGGCACAAATACAAATAAACCCGGCTACCGGACAACCGGATTATTCGAAACAGTGGGCCGAGTACTATAGGTCGTTGGGGATGCACAGGGAGGCCGACATGATCGAACAACAGGCGAAAGCGAATATCGGTGCGCCCGGACAACAGCCGACGGCCGCGCCCGGCGCTCCTCAGCAGCCGGGAGCGCAACAGGCGCCGGCCGCCGCCGGACAGCCGACCGCGCAAGGTATCGAACAGACGAGCGCTTCGATGTCGAACCGAATATTAATACCGAACGTTAATACGATAGTGGCTCAGATGAATCCCGCGCTTCAAGCCGGCGCAGTCGGGACGGTCACGGCCGCTCCGCAACCGGACTACAGTGCCCAGTGGGCCGAATATTACAGAAGTATCGGTAAGATCAAAGAAGCCGAAGCGATCGAAGCTCAGATGAAAAACAAAGGTGCGTTCTATCGATGAATCCGTGCGACGTCGATTATATATAATAGACGTTTCTTCGTCTTAAAATCGTTTAAAAATTTATCCGAACCGCTGTCGTTCAGGCGGAGCCGCCGCAGCTCAACCGGTGCAACCGGGCCAACAGCCGACCGTCGCTACGGCGCCCGGGACCGCCATAGCGGCGCCGACGGCCGCCGTCGTCCCCGCCGCGCCGACGGCTCAGCCGCAAGCGTTCCCCGCGTACGGAGCTTACGGAGGTAATGCGATTCGACGGGTCGTTTCGTCTTACGAACCTTCGACTCTATAGCCGTGATTCGATGCAAGCTTAAATTTTAATTTCTAGCGAATTTCTTTCCAGGTTACTACGCGCAGCAACCGGCCGCGAATCAGCCTGGAGCGCCTCAAGGCCAGTACGCGTTTCCCGGTTACTCGAATTACCCCGCGCAGCAACCGGCGGCGAACGTGGCCGTCTCGTCCGACAATTAGATCCGTGAGTAGACTTTACGCAAATCTAGCGACGCTTTCTTACGATTCGTATTTTCATAATCCGTCGATGCTCGAGACGATACGTCTCGTATATATATCTACATAAGAATATGTATTTATATAACGTGATGTTTTGTGTAGCTGTGTTACTTCCCCCGTCTAGTTTTCTAAAAACTAGACGCTCGACCTTAGCCGAAAACATATCGTTCTTTACGTTACAGATCGAGAGACGAGAGAAACTCGGACAAAAATTAAATAAAATCCTGCGACGTCGCAAGAGTCCTGCGTCGTTCGATAATCTAAAAAAAAAACCGCCGCAGAAACCATTCGATCCGTTCTGTTATTTTCTTTCGTTTAACGTAGACGAGTCGTGCTTGTTTTTCTTTTAATTAAATATAGGAACGATTCACGTCCGAACTCGTTGAGAAACTATTGTATTACTTTTAGGTTATTTTTGCGTTTCATTTTCGTTCTGTAGAGTTAAGCGCTCTAGGCTATATTTATACATTTACACACATGTTTACACGCATATGTATAAGATATATTTGTTAAACGTACGAATTGGTTATTTTTTTATTTGCATTTTCCATCATTTTCCATGTCTGACTATCGACCGTCGTGTTCGTGCTGTGTGTTTTTTCTCGTAGTTTTTAAGATGCAGGTTCGGCGGCTCAAGTAGCGTCAACGGAACCGAAAACGAATAAAAACTATGTCGGAAACGTACGTCGTCGTTCTGTGCACGGTATCGACGTTTATCGTCGCGGCGTCTTTCCTTCGAGCGTCCTCGACGTTTTTTAAAAACCGCGCGTTCCGTCCGTTCCGACCGGACGCGCGAGGCGTATCGGAACGGCGGTCGTCGACGCTCGCGCGCGTTCTCGGGTCCGTCGAGATCCCGTCGACCGGACGCTCGACGGGTCCGAGATCGTCGCCCGTACACGCTTCGAACGAAAGACTCCGAACGAACCGACTCTCTCGGAACCGATTCCTCCGTGTATCGTTTCGATGCGTCGATTAAGATATCACATAAGACATGTAACTAACTACTAATTGAAAACACTTTGTATCATGTATTCCGATAAGAAATTGTATTTTTTGCTCTGATGTGAAACATAAAAATGTACAATATGATAATATACTATGTCTCGATGTGTCTTGTTTTTTGATTTTATCATTTCAGGTACCCCCGACACTCCGTTTACGGGATATTAGTTAACGTGGTGGTAAGAGTCGCACTTGCGTGCGACGAGCCGGCCCGTTCCCCGGCCGGCTCTCGATTGTGAATAGAACTGTTTTTATGTTTTTTTTTTTTTTTACATTTTGTCTATAGTGTGTTTATTATTATGTCTTACCGCCATTTTTTTAACTGTATTGCTCACTGAACATATTTATATACATGTGTTTTTTGTATTTACTCGTATTTCTATATTTGGTTTCGCATAACTGTATTTATTGATATTTCCGATCTGTGAAGCGAGGTTACGGTTATCGATCTCGATAGAAATTTACTCGTTTTCCGTCCGACCTGAATATATTTTAGTTCTGTATGTTTATGTCATGTGTTTTTATTATTATTATTATTGTGTTTTATACGATTTGAAACTTTCTGGTGTACTGATTTTTGATATTGATTATTGTATGTGAAAACATATCCGTATACTTTACTGTGACCGAACGATCGGGATGATTAACTTTCCGCGCACACGGATGTACCTAACATAACCTGACTTTCAGCTACGGTGTTTATTCAATCGTATGCTGTGCACGACAAAAACCTCACGAGCGTACGTGAATGAACGAACGCGACGTATATGTGAACGAATTGAATCGTAACCGAAGTTCGAACGAAATGCCCGCCTTTCGATTATTTATCATGTATTGTCTGTCTGTCTGCAATGATGATTATATACTGAAACCGAATTATTGCTCACCAGCGCTCGTTTCTCTGAACAATCTCTCGAAATTTCAACGTTTGGTCGTTTCAGATCACCCCTCCGACCCCGATATCTCTTAACGGGATACGTATGGCGTGAAATACCGACGCCCCGATCTCGCACGGTTCGAGGATAAAGGGAGTGCGCGATTACGGTTCGTATCTTGTAGCTTTTGCGTGCAGTTCTGTTGTTTCTTACATTTCAGGGTCGACGCGTGCGAGGAGCCTTGCCGAGAACGGTTCGTATCCATTCGATCTTACTCCGGCGCGAGCGCGCGCGCGCTCGGACGCACGCGACCGTCCGTGCGCGTGCGTGCGAACGCGCCGAATGATTTTCACTGTTTATAGTATGTTGTCTTTTATATACTCTGTTTGATTTAATGTACATTGATGTTTTTAGCACGAGGTGTTAACGATCGTTTGAGTTACGTCGGCTTTGAGCCGTTTAGACGTTACGGTCGATCCGAACGTTAATCGATAGTACGTCGAGGAAATAACTACCGTTTCATATCTAACCTCATCGACGATAACGTATAATATTCGATCGCGCTCATCTCTGAACTCATTTCATTATCTGTCGTCCTATCCGCCTCTCGATAAGTCATTCGTTTCATAAAGTACCTTTCGACGATCGACGTAAAGTATCGAACTTTTTAAAACAAAAAAAAATGTACGGTGTATATTTTCGTTTATGTTTCGGATCAAAAACCGTTTCCTTTTACACTGTTTTCTCGAACGCGTGAGCTATTTTTAAAAATCATATCGTACACGTCGGATTAAGCGTTAACGATGACTCGATTTTTCACATGTTTGTAGAACTGAAGTACTAACTACGCTTGTATGACTTGTTAATTTTTTTTAATAAATCTATTTTCTTAGTACAAACTAGTCATTCTTATAAACCTTCTCGTATACTCAAGCATAATTAACAAACTGCCCGATACGATTCGAAAGTTTACGGAGCGGTGATTATTTAATGATGTTTTGAAAGTTCCCGGTCGTCTTCGTCCTTTTAGATCGCTCGTACGATCAGACACGATGAAGAAGATCGGGACGAGATGTACTAACTACCGGATTTGTGTATTTTTAGGAATTCTATTAGTGTGCGTATTCTTGAAAAAGTCAAGGACCGAATGTGATTTAAGATCTCGTACGGGATTGTCTCGAACCCGATAAGAAGTCGACGAGGACACGTAAGATCGTAGCTGTATGTAGAAATGAAAATCGATTCCCTGTGCTCTATGAGAAAATCAAACATGATGCTAAAAATGAATAGATGTTTCGAGTTTTTTAAGCGTAGTTTATGAACAGGTGGGAGTTTATGACTGATCGAAGCTTAGCATACTTTGAATTTTGCTGATTGCTGGGATTAAAAATGGCACAAGACCAGAGACGGTTGAAAGTCAAATTGTTCTAGATTTATATGTATGTAATATAAAAATATTTAACCAAAAGGATATAAACTTCGACACGTATAATTTGCTCTTTCTCTTTCATACTTCCTCTTTAAAATTATTTTCTATCTTATTTTTTTTGTATCTAAGCCATCAGTGATCAAAGCTATCGATATACAAATTATAATCCGGCATAGTCATGTTTAATAATGCGAAAAATATGTAAAAATAAGATTAAATATTAAGATAAATTTTTGCAACTATAATAGATATTTACTTTCATCAAAGATAGCTGATTAGAAATACACGACAGTTTCTATGATTCTTATTGTACTGTTCTTTCTCGCACTCCTTGATCTGCTATCCCCTATCTCATTTTTTTAAAGTAGCAAACTCATCTGATAAATAATATGTTTTTACATTTAATAATTCGAAAAATATGTAAATATCCCAATTGATAGATTAAGTATTATAATTTTTGAAAATATATACTTTTTTATTCATATTTAATTCAACTGAATACAGGTTTCTACAGACATAATAAAATGTATCAAACCTACAAAAAAAGTAGTCTGACTTTAAACTAGTTTGGGTATTGCCCAGATATAATTATCCAAAAATATTATTTATCAGTAACATTAGAAATGTTTAACATGATTATAATTATT
Source organism: Acanthacorydalis orientalis (assembly GCA_034766995.1). NCBI lineage: Eukaryota > Metazoa > Arthropoda > Insecta > Megaloptera > Corydalidae > Acanthacorydalis > Acanthacorydalis orientalis. The sequence goes on along the minus strand of CM068325.1, from coordinate 5,001,485 downwards.
CAAAATGTTATGTTTCACAGTTCACGATTTGCTAGGTTAGAAAGTAGATAGGACAGTTGGAAACCCCTTAGTTTTGTTCCCTCTCACACTTTTGGGTTCGGCCATCTCCCATCTCATTTTCCTAGTGTGCAAAAATGTTATAAACAATTTGATCGAATTAAACCTTGAACGGAGTCTCTTGTAAATCCACCGACTATTGTATGTATGTCTGACGAACGTCTGATACGTTCTTAATTCTACTTCCTATCGGTTATAAACTAAAAATTCAAAGGACGAAACAACAGGAAAACGACAAAACAGTACAATTTCTTTTAATAAAAATCGTATTCTTTTATATTCTATTTAAAAAAATCACGAAAACATTAATATAGAAACAAAAAATGAGTAATAAATGTGCATTTGTAACAACAAAAAGCTACATCTTAGATGCATTCCTCATAAAACTATAGCAGCGACTGTTAACAACCTTTTTAATCATATACTATTAATTACGAAGCTGTCTCGTATGTTTTTCTTCTACGGCGGGAAAGAAATTCACGACGTTCGTCCGACAGACGATACAAACGTAAACGGTATCACAGATTTCAGTTATACATCGATACGAGTAGTCGAAGTTAAACGAAATTCGAAAACCTATCCGGGTCGCCGTTCACGGGCGCGCGCGACGGACGTATAACCGAATCCGTTCGAAATCAGACGTATCCGAAACATCCACACGGATCCGGAAAATCGTACCCCGTGCGCTGCCAGGCACCGTCGACGAAAAGAACAGAAAATCAGTCTAGAACTTCTGTCCCGCCGCATAGAACAATAACCTGTTAATAAAACTTACGACCAAAGCGATTTAAACAGAAAGATCAGAACGAAGTCGAGGAGACCGCGAGAAGTTTATATACATTGAGAGAACGGTTATGTTAGCCTCATCGAGCCCGTATATACAAAACCTTAACTATTAATTTTGATATACGAAGGATCGGTTTTCATCTGAAATCCGGTACGCTCTCGGACCGGCGCCGGTCTCGAGACGTGACGGAAACGCCGGAACCGAACCGATCGTACCCTCGTCGAGACGAGCTCGAATCGTAGTCGGCACGACGAAGGAATCGATCGATTCGTCGGAGCGTAGAACGAGAACGCGACGATTAGAAAAATATGAAAACGCTACGGACGTTCGATTCGCCGTGACGAAGAATCCGAACGGAACGGACGTCAGTCTTTAACACGGGGGCGGCGCGCGGCGACGCCGCCGTAACCGAAATTGAATTTAGTCGACTCGGTTTTTCTAAATTCGATTTATAGTTAAATATCCATAAACGTACGTATATATAAATGTAAAGAAAACACGTTATCACAAAAATTACTTATACTTAGAATTCATTTTCTTTTTCCTTTATCGAAATAAATTTACACTTCGACTCTTCAGAACACATTTTTTTTAATATCGAATATTTCTTACTTCTAGATCGATGTTTGTTTTTTTAAATAAATTTAACGTTCTTCTTCTTAATTTACTGACCGCAAAAACAATTTTTTTTTTAAAATAAAAACGGAGAAAGTAGAGTTATTTCGATCCGTTTTCGCGTACGCCGCGAAGAACCTCGTATCGGATTTAAAAATTTGGCACTCGTGAAAGACACCCGTCTCGCGAGATCGATACGGGAACGTACCCGACGCCGTCGATACCGAACGAATCCGGCGACGACGTACGGAACGAAAAGAGAAGTCGGAACGACGGACGGACCGTGCGAAGATCGCGACTTCGGATCGTTAACGAAGATCGCCGAAGACCGAAACGCGCGCCGGTCGCCCGAGCGGTCACTCTATGCCGTGCGCGAAGATCATGACGAGCCCGGGTTCCGACATCATGTCGTCGGCCATGTGCGAATTGTCGCACGGCAGCACGAGCACGGCCTGTTTGCCGGGCAGCCGGCGGCACACGTAGTTCTCGTACAGCCTCCTGTTGTTCTGGCGCATCTCGAGCGAGCTCAGCCCGGGCGGCCAGCTCCTCTCGTGGCAGTTCTCCATGAGATCGTCGATTATGTGCGACGGGCATCCGGACTCGATCAACGCGCGCTTTATCATCGTCTGGAAACACGACATTCGTACTTACAGAACGGCCTACCGACCCGGTCTCTCGCGCGACCGACTAACTTGTAAGACTTCGTCCGGCGTCGAGATCATTCCTCCCCACCTCGTGACCCTCGCGCGCGTCAACGAGTTGCTCCAGCGGACGACCTCGTCGCGCTCCATCTGGTCCGCGGTCGCCCTCATCAGGTCTTTCAGGAGCTGCAGCTCGCGCTTCTGCTCCTTCACCATGAACTTGTGCTCGGCGAGCTCTCTTTCGAAATCGACCATCTTCTGCTGCTGCTGCTGTATGAGCGACCGGAGCTCGCGGACGCAGTTGTGCGCCGACAGCTCGTCCTTCGGTATGACGAGGCCGCAGCCCTGGTCGCACGGCAACGGCCTGCGCGGGTTGTGCTCGCAGACCGCCGCGTGCACGTTCAGCGTGTCTAGCTTTAGCATCGCCGTGCAGCCGTACTGCGCGTTGCAGCACGCTATGTTCAGACGCGCGAGCAGGTTACGGAGGATACGCGGGACCGGCCTCAACTGCGCGGTCGTCAACGCCTGACGGTCTACCGGGCAGGTCGGTTGGCGGGTTATCCATTCTTGGATGCAGGCGCGACAGAACGCGTGCTCGCACGTCGGCGTCTACAAAAACAGACGTGTCAGTACGCGGACGAGCGACTCGGGACGCGGATCGACCAGCGACGACGGGAACGCGCGCGGAGGGACGGGACGGCGTGCTCTTTCGATATCGTCGGGAAGACCGCATCGTGACGATCGATCGCGCGGTAAAGAAAAGAGACGTACGCCGACGTCGAACCGGACCGTTCTTTCGTCCGCGACCTCGTTTTCGAGGCCGGTTCGAGAGAGAACCGTCGAAATCCGAAACGTACGGAGCGAGCTCTCGACGAGCCGTACGAGAAAAACATAGAAAAAATAGAATTTCTTTAACGTTCGATCGAAACAAAAAGCCGGGTCGATGCGAGAATTCGAACTTAACCTACTTTCAGCATGTCAACTCTTCGTTTAAAAAATACGTGCACTCGTGTCGAAACACGGCCGGACACGTAACACAGGTCCGGAAATGTACTGTTTTCGTCCCGGAAACGTCGGCGTTTGACGGCCGGACGCGGCTCGCACAGAAATCCGAAATATACAGTGTCGGAAAGTAGTGAGGAAAGAGGACAACTTCTCAACTAAGCTGGTCAATCACCCCGAGCCATAACCTACAAAAAGAAAAAAAAAACGTCGACGGAACGGGGACGAGTTTCGTTCGGCCGCGTTTTACCTGCAGTGGATCCTCGAGGACGCCACAGCATATCGGACACACTAATTCCTCGTCCACGTCGCCCTGGAAACGCGTTATGTCGTATCCCATTTACTTTTTAAGAAAATATTCGGCGACAAACGTCAAACGAGCACACACTGACTCGCATCGAAGCTTTGAACGCACAACGGTATCTTTATATAGTTGGACCACTTCGGTTTTGCTCGTTTTTTGTCGCCGGCGACTAACTTGTGCATGCATAGATAAAACTGTGTGTGTGTGTGTGTGTGTGCATTCAAGATGTGCATTCTATGCATATGTGTGAGAACGTGTGTCATTCTTTACAGCAGGATATACACAGAAGTAATATATATATATATATATATATATATACACACACGTGTATATATATATATAAATATATATATATACATACACACACACATATGCGTACACCAAGTAAAATATACAATAGCCTGAGTGGATAGGCAACCAAAATAACACTATTTATGTATGCACAATATATTACAGACTTACTAAACTATCCTCAAGGCATAAATTCAAGATAACGGTCAATTAATTTGAATGATTCGACACTGTCCTTCATAACAGAAAATTCCTGTGCATCCTGATAATAAAAAAACAACTATATAGAAGTATTTATGTGAACATTGTGACCGTTGCGTCGGGAACAAACATTGACAACAATTTGAAATATGTCGCTTCATTCATTCATGCTCAGATAATTGTTCCAATCTATCGGGTGAAATTTGTGTCCGTTCGATAAATTACCGTATTTTTCTTTTCCTGTTTACCATTTTATCTAGAAGAGCGACGGATAGAGCCGCGCAGAACGACAATTCGGTCTCGTCCATAACGATAAATGCACGATCACTGCGTCAAACGAACGAGAGAGATAGATCTGATGATGTGTACGTACACGGTCTGATCGGTTAGTACTCTTAAGATTTAGCTGATCGATCAGAACTGATAGTGTACGGGGCCCTTTATAGAGACTGTCTTTGGTGTACCAGAAGCTATGAAAAACACCTACGAGTGCAGACGAGACGACCGGTCGACCACTGATCATCATGCATGTTACCGAACACCTTGATCACAGTCCTACTCGACGGTTCCCCGCCGCAGGAACCTGCTTCGTCGCACCGGTACTGAACAGGGACCGTGAGAACCGTACAAGATCGGTCACAGGACCGATCCGAAAACCACCGTGACCTACGAACACCTAGCGACCACGTCGCTCCTGGATCCCGCGTCGAGAATCCCGCGTCGTCCTCGATAAGTTTCACATCATGACCTGAAAGACCCGTGCCAAATCCTAAATCCTGCGGACTACCTATGGGGGACGGACGGGAGGCCGGCCTCCCGCCGTCGCCCAGCGCACGCTCCGTCCGGAGACGACGTGCGCGACGGTACCCCGCAGGTCCTGATTTGTACCCGAGGCTCTGACTGAAGCTAAGGTTAGCCGCGGTCGGGTACGGGACGTGTCCTCTTATGCAGCGCTGGACGCGGATCGACAGCGCTGCCGGATTCGCGGGGGTTACCCGATCGGTCGACGAAAGGATCGGGCTGGAAGGTGTAAATGATTGAAAAAAAAAACGCGGAGGAAGCGCATCGACCGTGGTACACCAAGTGCAATGGTGAACCGAAGCACACGCGTTGAGATCGCAACGCACCCCGGCTTGTGACGTCACCAGGAATGCGTCCGATCGCACCGCACATGTTCCGGAACGCCGGTTTGGCGTGGTACGGCCGCGGCTCTGCGAGCAGACTGTCAAGGGTTTAAAACAGTCCGTGTCGGATATGATCGAGAGTGACCTGAGCTAGTGGACGTTTTCTAAGAAACGTCGGACTGCGGGCCGGCCGACACACGATCGTTCGGCGACCGGCCCGCCCCTGAATTCGTCGCCGATATCTTTTCATCCGGCCGATGGGCGGCCGGGACGGTGACCGCATCGACGGCAAGAGCGCTGGCGCGGGGATCGCTCAACAGCACGACGACTGAGGCGAGTGCCCGCATCGACAGCACGGGTGCCGGCGCAGGTCACGTCCCGCCGTTCCACCGTCGGGAGTCGCAACGTCTCTTATACGCTAGGCGCTTAGGCGAGACTACTCCAGACGACGAGTCCCTCCCTTTTCGGTGCGCGACTGAAACCCCTGGCACGAGAGAAAAACGCGGGTTCAAAGCTGACATACGAAAACGAACAGTTCTAATAATGCTTAACTAAACCCCTCTTCACCTGCAAAAAATACAGACATACTAAACCTGTGATTGAGTGCGTCGTGCCATCTCAAAAGAAGTATCCTCTCAAATTTTCCCGTCGATCCGTGCCGGAAAACGAAAGTCCTTACTCACTTCTGAACACTTTCACTCGCGAGAAAAACGAAAAAACAAGCGGTGAAAGATCTAATATATTTTTTTCAACGATAGATTTCGACCCGTACAGCATCCTGGTCCCGGTTTTCCGTACATGTAGCTTCCCGTGACGGAACACCGCACGTCCGTCATCCGCGGGGTACTCGCGGACCGACATTTTCGAACGCGCACGCCTCGCACACGGCGTCTTCTTCGACACATTTTAAACATGACTCGTGTTTGAAATTCGTCGACTTTCGCAAGAAAAAAAGTTTCATCTCGCATATCTCAGGCGGGGTTAACTTTATTCTTCGATGCATATCAAGTTTTTACAAAAACAACGGAAACATCCCTGATAACGAGGACAAGCGTCATTCGATTTGAATTCCGCGCTTATTTTCAAATCAAATAAAACTACTGAATTGTCGCAGGCGTCTGCGTTGCATTAAAGAACAAAAATTAAAAAAAGTGCATGCAGGAATAATAAACAACGAGGCGACAGAGCGAAATTTGTCAAATTCTGAATACAATGTTTGCGAAAATAATGAAAATATGTAATCAAATAAACGATCGATCCATTAAATGGATTATTTGAATCACTGAATGGATTTCTGATCGACAGACTAGATGAGAATGCACATACTTTTCGAAATACTTTTTATGTAAGAAACATCAATCCAAGGTCAGTAAAACAGGCGTTTTTTCGATCGTACAGATCTTTTTTATAATAAAAGACATTAATCGTTCGCCTCTTATTTATTTAAGTATCGATCAGAATATTTCCATTCACATCGACTGGATCGTGTACTGGAAAATAAAAAAAAACGAATGCGAAAATAATAAACAACAGAGAGACCGAGCGAAATTTGACAAGTTCTAAATGAAACGTCTGAAAATGAGTGAAACATTTGGATATACAATCAGATAAACGACTGATCAATCATTAAATAGATTTCAAATTGTTAATTAGTTGAGGAAATAGACATTTTTCTAAATAATCGAAATTATTATTGAACTTTTTCAGACAGGAACTGGATTGAAATGGGAGGATTGTTACTAAATAAACGAGAAACGTACGGAAATCACGACGAACGGACAAGAACGCCAATGTGTTTTTTCATGTAGTACAAATGTTGACGGTACACACGGACCGCACGTATATCAATTTAACTTATACATAAATTATTAACGTATCTCTTACAGTTTCCGTGCAGTAAACGTTACAGATTTTGCATTTTTCGGGACATCCGAAACACCGTACATAACACCGCGCGCGCCTAAACTCGACCAACAAACGGGTGAAACAAAAACTCGATACGAGTGAGCATCAACAACTGTCAATAATATACGAACTATATTATTGACAGTTATATATATATATATTATAACGTGTTCAATGTTATACAAAATAGAATCGCTCGATACTAAAACCAATTACACATTATATAAACGCAAAGACCGCTTTTTACATAACACTTGTACATGAAACTATAAAACGACATTACACAACAATAGTTATCGAGATGAAACTTTTTTTTAATACTTTAAAAATAGTTTCGACTTACATTTAGCGAGCGAACCGGGCGACAATCGGCATTGAAATTAATTCCGGGACGTTTTTTTCGCCGCGATTCGAACTTTTGACACCCGACACGGACGAATTTCAAACACGACTGATTCGAAAATGTTTCGCTTTAATCACGTTGCGGTGCGCATATCCCGCCGATATTGTCGGCCGTGTCCTATACGAGCATAAGGGTCATTTTCGCTTGCCGGCTCGTGATTGGTCAGGCGGCGAACGTGACGTCAGAAAAACTTATGAATTTTCCGCACTTATGAATATCCATTTAGTTTAAAAATCTAGCGAAAACGGGAGAAATCGATTATTTCCTTTCGAATTTCAGAACGAGAGAGCACGCGTGTTTTATCGTATGAATTCGAATTCGAAGCGTGATCGGAAACGGAACGTTGCGCCGGCGGACCGACGAATGTCGATTCTGTGATGTTTCTCCTATTTCCTAAAATTTCATCGCCTTATCTCGATTCTGTTAAAAAACGAGGGGAAGGATTTCGAGCCGATGCTCGAGATGAAACGATTCACAGCGAGTTACCTCGATTTAATTTATTGAACGTTTAGAAACTAATACAACCTCAAAACTTACAAAATCGAAGCGACCGACTCGTACGTGCGTAGAATATTCAGAACGTGTACGTGGCTGTATTCGATGTGATCGCGTCGAAAATCAGAGTATTGTCGACGGGCTTGTACTGCCCGGTAATGAACTTGATCGCTTCGTGAGCGACGCACCCGGCTGAAAATGAATTCCGTGTGAGTACGATGCGTATCCTACACGAACGCTCGAACTACTGACCGAGGAACGCCGACACCGAATGTAACTCCGCGCCGCCGTACCTGCACATCTCGTGGACGAAGTCGTCTTTCGATAACGGAGGGCAACCCCATTCGTTCAGAAGTTTAGACACGCAAGCCTGTACAGAAACGCGAATCAATAGAAGTCGAAGTCTCGTGCGAGACGTCGACGCGACCTTCAGTTTAACGATGTCCGGTTCGACCTGGTCGTCCAATTCTCCCGGATACGTCGAATGTTCGGTGAAGAACCGTTCTAAACCGCGTAACATTATGTAATTCACTATCATGTTATCGGGATTTTCTAGATGATTCGCTGAAACGACAGAACCGGTTTATAGAAAACAAATCGTCGGTCGTTTTCTTTCGCATCTCTTACCGATATAACTGCACGTGCTCGAGCTAGGGATCGTCGAGTATTCGTCGGCGATCTTCGAACCTCTCATCACGCGAAGCTGCCTCGAATGTTTGCACAAGATGTGCGTTTCCCGTTCGTCGATCAGGTCGATCGGATGACCCAGCTCGTGTAAGAGTCGATGAACTTTCCTGTGGACGATATCCGCACAGCTCGACGCCTGACGATGATATCTGAGAACCGATTCGCACGCCGACGTCACGTTCGATCTCTTATAAAACGATAACGATACTCACAACCGCTGCAGAGCGATATAACTGTTCGTGTCGGCCGTCATGTCCGGAAGCGCGCCGCTGATCGGTAAACATCCTTCTCCCTCGTTCTCGACGAAATCCTTCAACGCACGGACCATTATCCAAAACGGTTCGCTCTTTCGCGTGAGATTCACGCAACTGTCGTCGCCGAATACGTTCTGGACGTCGGGGGGTATTTTCGTAAGAGACGAACACGAATTGACACCTTTGATCGCTTCCTCGAAATTCTCCTCGTCGATCGGTACTCCGTTCTCGTCGATCCGTATCCCTAAACCGGAAACGCCGTTAGAAGAATCCTTCGCGTACGACGAGAAACCGTACCTCTACGTATCATTTCTTTCAGTTCCGATTTATCGGAATGACCGTCCGGCCACGATTTGCCGGTCGCCTTCTTCCACTTCTCGAGATATTTGTACAAGACGACGAGATACGGAGTGTGGCTGTGCTCTTTCAGATCCATCGAATCCAAATCGATCCCGTTCAAATGTTCGAGAAGCGCCGGGAACGGTCTGTCGAGCCGGAGATCGAAAACCTACCGATTTCACCGTTTATCGATCGCGAACGGTTTAGAAAAAGAACACGGACCGGATACGTAAACGTACCTCGTTGTCGGGATGAGTTTCGACGATCGTATGCTCGCGGAACTGTATCCGCAGGTATCCTTGGAATCCGACGCAGCGACATACGATCAACGGAACGTCCATGTCCCATAGCGTTTTCGAAAGCGAAATCAAATACCTGTACGGAGGAACGTGAGAGCGATTTGTTTTCGGGCTATACCGTTTATCTTACTTTTCCGGTATGACCGTCGCGATCACGATACTGAACGACGCGAAAAAATCCGGGTTATCTTTAAGAATCTCATCGAGGCCGCCGTCGATATAATCTCCACGGACATCCGGATTCAATTCGAGCAACAGTCTCGTCGCGGCGCGCGCTCTGGACTCGCCGATGTTTTCGACCTCTAAAAAGAAACTGGTACCGAAAATTAAAGCGTCCTCGTTCGAACGTCACCGGCAAAACGTACTTGGTTCCGACATCTTCTTCGGTCACGACGTTGCCATCGACGATCGTGAACGCGCCGATACCGGGTAACACTAACGACTTGAGTATTTCAGTACCGAGGGCTGTCGCGTTGATCAGACATACTTTCGCTTGTTCGAGTTTACTCTGGCCGTGATCACCCCACAACCTACGATTTTTTAAATGGTTTTTGTGTGTCGAACTCTCTGGTATATGTAATAAGAAAAAACCTTACCTCAATTGTCGGTCATACTTTTTACTCCTTTCGGACGGCTCTGGCGATTTAGGAGACGGCGTCGACATCACCAGAGGCTTATTTAATCAATTTCGGAGTTTTTCGGTCACTTTTATTCTATATCCCAATACAGATTACTTGTATAACTGAATAATCGTCCCTCTTACAGCTGAACAGTCATAACCTTCAATATGCCAATCGGCTGTAAAACCTTGCAATAAGAAAATTTATTCACAGCATTCGATCCTTTTTTATATATTACGAATGTTTATTGCTTAAATTTACGTTCCGGTAACTCGGTCATCGATTTTAAATAACATTATATCGTATTAATGCAATAGTTTTTCTTAAGGTACAAACCAGAGATTCTCAATAATTAACGAACGAGAATCAACTGTCTTGTTCTGTTTACTAAATAAACAATTTGAATCAGTATTTGTATCTACACAGCCGATACATTAAGAAAGGATGAAACTATATTTAATAATGAAAATCTATAAGGCTGTCCTCTACAATCAGATGTTCTAGTAGACATTTATTGGCAAACGTAGACAGTCCGCAAGACGTCAAAATGTTTTATTATAACCTACATACTTATTTCTAATATAATTTTATTACATATTTATTTAATATTTATAACTTTTTCATGTAAACGCTTACTTTTTCAAAACACAACGGTGCGTTTCTTCTTTGAAAAAACAGTTATAAATGTACTCATATCTAGAAAACATTCTCATAACAGCACATATGTAGAATAAAAAAGAGAATTATAATGATATTTAAACTGAATTAAAATGTAATAAAAAAAACGAAAAAGGTCGCGATCGCTTTCGTTAGCTCAGAATCCACTCTTCGACCGGTTCCGACACCTGCTCGCTCGGCGTCCCCTTGAAGTGTACTTTCATCTTGTGCGTCCTGATCTGCGACTTCTGCGAGAAGCTCCTGTCGCACAGCGAGCACGTAAACGGTTTCTCGCCCGTGTGCGTACGCCGATGCGCGACGAGCGTCTGCCTCTGCGTGAACGTCTTCTCGCAGAAGTCGCACGGGAACAGTTTCTCGCCGGTGTGTATCCGACGGTGTATGTCGAGCGTGCTTTTCTGCCTGAACGCTTTGTCGCAGACGTCGCACCCGAACGGCTTCCCGTCTACGTGCACCCTCTCGTGCATCACGAGAGTGTATTTATGACGGAACGACTTGTCGCACACGTTGCACTCGTACGACTTTTCGCTCGTGTGGGTTTTCTTATGGACGGCGAGCGTAGACCTCCGCGTGAACGGCTTACCGCACAGGTCGCACGGGTACCGGACGACGTGAGTCCTTCGGTGTTTCCTGAAAGCGGATTTCGTCGAGTAAGATCTATCGCAGATGTCGCACCCGAACGGCTTGACGCCGGAGTGGAGCGTCTTGTGGTCCGAAAGGATGTGTTTCGTACTGAAAGACTTGTCGCATATCTCGCAAGTGAACGGTCTTTCGCCGGTGTGTATCCTGACGTGGGCGTCGAGGTGCGTTTTCCGTGAGAAAAACGTATCGCACAGGTGACAGCCGTACGGTTTTTCGCCCGTGTGGTCCCGTTCGTGCACTTCGAGTTTGCTCTTACGGGTGAACGACTTGTCGCAGTAACCGCACGGGAAAGGTTTTTCGCCCGTATGGACTTTCTGATGTTCGTCGTGGACCGATTTCATTTTGAACGATCTGTTGCACAGACCGCAAGGAAACGGTCTCTCGCCGGTGTGGTCCATGTGATGAAATCTGAGACCTTTCTTCGTCGAAAAAGACCTGTCGCACGACTCGCAAGCGAAAGGCTTCCGATGGACCTGTTCGTGCGTGTGAAACGACGATTTCGTCGGAAACGACTTACCGCACTCGTCGCATTTATACGGTTTCTTCTTTTGAACGGGATCGGCGATTTCTTTCGTTTTTTTTCTGACTTTCCCACAGTCGTTAATCGTATACGCGACCGGACGACACACCTTTATGTGTTCTTCCAAATCCTGTTTTGAACTACACGTTTTTTCACATATTTCACATTTTAAAAAATTTAATTCATCGTCGACACATATAAATTTACTTTCATTTAAATCCAAATACCGTTCGTTTGCATCACCGGTGTTCACTCCCGAATTCATCGATTCCGTCCCGAATTCTTCTTCGTCTTTCCGTAAACAGACGTCGGGCCGTTCTTCTTTAATATAGATGCGAGTCCGATCGGTTCGAGCGTCTCCATCTGAATCGTGTTCGTTCTCGCTCGATTCTTTCTCGACTTTAATACGATCCGAACCGATCGATCTTTCATGACTCGTATCGTCCGTTTCCAGATCTCTTCGTGTCCCCCCGCCTCTACGATACCGATCCGGTTCCGTAACGTTCGGGCTACGTGCCGCATCGTCGAGAGCGTTCACGTACGGACCGAACTCGTTGACTCGTTCGTGTTCGGTGCTTATTTCTTTAGTTTCGTATTCGTTTTTACACTCGACGCTCTCTGTTCTGTCTAGATAATCGGTTTTGAAACCGACGTCGGATCTACCGTCGTAGCAAATTATACTTTCTCGGCCGAATCGATCGAAACCGTGCGCTAAGTTCGTATTTTCTCGTTTACTGCCGGACATTTCCTTTAAGATCGATTCGGATTCGACGCACTTTCTACGGAATAAAGTAAAAGATTCTAAATACAAGGAGCATTCCTGACAAATGAATGACGGTAATCCATCCTTCTCGAAAATCTGAAATTAATCGTTATATTACGATGGGTGATCCTTGCGGAATAAGCATATAATACATATAAGGGAACGAATAGAATCGACGAGTTTGAAAAATCGCCGATTGCGTTTAATAAGACTCATTTAATGCAATGTTTATTGTCTACTTAGTAACGTACTTGTACCGAAGCGCATTCCATTAGGACTTCTCTGTACGTTTGCGAATTAGAACAGATTTCATTGAAAATATCGACTGTATAGTGATGTTGCGTGACACAACAACGACACAAATGATTTATTTTACAGCGAAAATCGGTCGTTTCATTCATTTGGACTCGATTTTAACGATAAGTTCGAATCAAACTGAAAAGAGGTTACGTACATCGACTCAAGTCCTAGAGAATGTAAAATATATTACATGGTCTAAGAGTGCAAGAATATCGACAGTACTTTATTCCCAGACACGCGTTCCGCTTGCCACTTTGTTCTGGACGGCCTTTACCAGGGATAACCTGTTACACGAATACTATTTTAGCAGTGACACCTCTAACCTTAGAATATTAAAAAAGATGTACATAGTCTAAAGGACTATAGTTTGGTGTGACAGTGACGTACGTACAAACAAAATAGCGATGTTCGCGCGGAATATATGAATAATTTACGACTAAAAACGTGATATGATGATTATGTATACAATAGATGAAATCTGTCATTCATTAAACAGGATCATGTGCAAAATGCAGCTCTAATTTATTATATACATAGATAAATTCACTCGATTGTACGTTGTGACGTGGTATTTGATCGCCTATGACGACGTTTACGCGGGACATTCAAATAACTGACTGACAGCTTACGTGACGTATAGCACGTGTACTGACCGGTCTCGTCATATATTGCAAAAGGAATTTTATTCAATCACTTTAATTATTTACTATATTATAAATGAATCTTCTTATACCGAACAATTTGTTTTTTTACTATTTAAAATATACATGTTTAGAAAACAAAAGCAGAAACGTCCGTCTTGAAACTAATTTTATAGAAATGATTATAGAAATTCCGCTTGCATAGAATAAAGATAAATCATTTATTTTATCAGATAATCATCTACCTGTGAACCCGCGATTAGTTGAAAAGATGTATTGATTGTCTATTAATAGACGAGCACCTGTTTTTTTAATCAGCTGGAATCGTTGTCGGACATAACCTCACTCGCTGTAATGTAATTACATTTAGTCCGATAATTAGAACCGATCTATAAATGCAACAATGACTGAAACTATATGCGTGACGATCAATTTGGATCGTTTCTGTCGCTGTTGCGCGTCAGAGCACGATTTCGTGATCGACATCTTCACAGGGACGTGCTCGAACGCACAAACATACTGTGAAGTTTTAATGGAGTGCGCTTCGTTGCAGGTAACGAGTATTCGATCGATACTGCGAGCGTTTTCTGAAAACAAGAATACAATCTTAGTAAACAATGACACGTACACGTTTGTAGGTATTTATTTCTCGTATCGAACGACTCGAATCTTCTCGATACAGATTCATCGAACGTTCGTTTTAATAATGAATAAAAACAGTACGTATTGATACTTTAAGTATAGGCGGAAGAATCAAATCTATTCGTTTTCAGTCTATCGGTCGTGACATGAAATATTGTCCTTCGCATTCAAACCTCTTTTCTGAATTTTTATAAACGGTTCGCCACGTTCGACACGAGTCACTCGATACACACAGCGTGTACGTGTTTACGACGACGAATGTCCGATTCGGTTATAGATATCGATCGAAGCGATCTAATTAAAATCTCATCCGGTCGACTGACGTCCGCCTGTTTCAGGTCCTCAGAGACGACGGATTGCCTTCGTCTGTCTGTCACGGCTGTGCTTCTAGTTTGGAATCTTTTATGATTTTTAGAAAAAAATGTATCGAATCCGAATATATTTTAAAACAGATGTTCAAAAACATAAAACAGATACAGACGGAGCTGAACCAAGCGCATTTCTTCAACGAGTCGGCGCTAGAAAATACGATCTTGAACGAAGACGTATCGGATCAGAACTTTCATATAGAGCTCCTGGCCGACGTGGAAAAAGAACTCGAAGACGCGCTCGTCGCCGACTCGTGCCAGGACGATTTGGAAATAGACAGTTTCGAATTGTTCGAAAGCGACGCTGAGAAGAACCTGCAAGCGTTTCATACGCTGCAGGACTCGATCGATTTAAAACAAGGCTGGATCGATGCGTGTGACGGGCCGGAGTTAGGTTTTAACGATTTACAGAAGACCGCCGAGTGTAATACGTTTCAAGACTTCAGGGGGTTGGACGAAATCGACGTAGAGGATATCTTAAACGAAAACCCTATCGATCTCGACACGTTCATAGATAGGTTCGATCCCGATAATCAGGGCACGCTGTTGGAAAATTCTATGTATCTGGACGAAGAATATTTGAATTTCGACTCGGGGAAAAACGGTACCGAATCCGAAACCGATCCGATAAATCCGAAACCGAACGCGATCGGCGCGGACGAGAAAAAACCGAAAAGATCGAAAAAGAAGCCGAAGAAGACGCCGGCCGAACGGAAAAAGTCGTGGTACAAATGCGACGTGTGCGACAAGTCGTTCTTACAGAAATTCTATCTCGACATCCACAGACGAATCCACACGGGCGAGAGGCCGTTCTCGTGCGACCTCTGCGATAAATCGTTCAGGAGGAAGAGGAGCATCGAAGCGCACAGACGGACGCACACCGGCGAGAGGCCGTTCGTGTGCGAACTGTGCGAGAAGACCTTCTCGCAGAAGTATTCACTCGACGTACACCGGAGGACTCATACCGGCGAGAAGCCGTTCTCTTGCGACGCGTGCGAGAAGACTTTCACTCTGAAGACGAACCTCGAGAAGCACGTACGGACCCACACCGGCGAGAAACCGTTCGCGTGCGACCTCTGCGACAAGTCGTTCACGCGGAGGAGGAGTCTCAGGACGCACCGACGTATCCACACCGGCGAGAGTCTGGTCCGGTGCGACGTCTGCGACGAGGCGTTCGCGCTCAAATCGTCACTCGAAGCGCACCGGAGGAGTCACCTGGGCGGCAGACCGTTCGCGTGCGACAAATGCACGAAGAGTTTCACGGCGAAGTCGAGCCTCAAGGAGCACCGGAGGATACACGCAGGTAAGACGGCCGCGCGCGTACGAAAAGTTAAGCGGTCGGGAAACCGATCTAGAGACGCGTCGAGGGAACCTAGGACGCGACGAGTCGTTCGGATCCGTTCGGGAGACCGTTCGCACGCGGTCGATCGTCCCGAACGAGATCTGTTCGCACGACGCACAGATCGTGACGCGTTCGCGTCAGAGACCTTAGCGTCCGTGTTGACGCGCGTTAGTCGTTTTCTTTTCGTCGTTATCGCACGAACATCGAAACATAAGCGTTTAATGTTTCAGCGTAAAGACGATCGCTCGTCTCGAACGTATTCCGAGGACCGGATCGCAACGAGAACCGACTGATTTTGTTATTAAATAGCATGAGTTTTTTTTCAGTTCTTTTCTTTTCGAAAGAAAGATGTAAGTCGGGGAAAACGTTCAGTCATCGGAACAGAAAGTAGACTTTCCTCGACGTATCGTTTCGACCGTGAAATCGTCCGTCGTGAAGCTCGACCGTGCTGTTCGATCGTCGACGGTCCGTCTCTACGATCGAAGCGGCGATCAATCGTATACGGATCGAGATCGATCGGACGGCACGGTAGCGCTCCGGTACGATTCGAACGTGGCTCGAGCGTCGCTTTTCGATATCGATCGACTCTTTCGATCCGATGACGGAAACAGTTACCGTGTCGTGTAGAAGCGTATAAACGTGTAATCTAGTTCGATCGACACGAACCGTCGCTGATACCCGCGCTTATCGACGTTCGCCGAAGCGGAAAACCGTTCCGTAACCGTCTGTTCCGATGATCGTACCGCCTTCACGATCGGCATTTCAGAAAAAACAGCATGTACGATATATTCAAAAATCATTTTATAATGTTTCATCCGACAGTTGAAATCGATGTATTAGTTCACGTAATAAATTATTTATTCGGAAGTCTGTGTTTCTTACTCTTCTTTGACGTCTTCTCCATTTTAAAAGAAAAGTCGATCGATTTACATTCAATATCTTGGAAATCGAAGCTGTCTCGATAAACGGGACCGAACTTCCCAGGACTGTATCTTTTATCCTAGACATTAGAGAAGATATATAAAGATATTCATGAAAATAAAAAGCCTTATCGAAAGGGTTAAGGTATACTTAATCGAAGGTATACGGAACAGTACTAGGAACTCTAAGAAGCCGATGGGAACCGATATAATTATCCTTTTTTCCGTCCTGAATCCACCTGTGAACTTTGAAATCGAATCCTTGCCCCCCATCGAACAGAAATTGCGATTTAAATTTTCCCGCGCTGTCACGGACGAGTCAGATTTTTTTTAAAAAACAACAACGAG
Organism: Acanthacorydalis orientalis; assembly: GCA_034766995.1. Classification (NCBI taxonomy): domain Eukaryota; kingdom Metazoa; phylum Arthropoda; class Insecta; order Megaloptera; family Corydalidae; genus Acanthacorydalis; species Acanthacorydalis orientalis. The sequence goes on along the minus strand of CM068325.1, from coordinate 4,984,300 downwards.
GACTGTTTCAAATCTTTTTATAAACCGGAAGAGTTCCTCATCGACTTGTGTCAAGATTCCCTGTGCCATTATAGTTAATCGCAAACTTTTCGCAAGGTGCCAATATATAAACACGTCACGACCAATTCGAAACCATTGCATATTCTGCAAGTGTATAACTAGCTCTCTCGTACCCGTCGTTTTTACGATCTCCCATCTCAGTTTTCCTATCTGAGTCCAAAGCGGGAAAATTGTAATCATTACAAGGTAACCACGTTTAGAACTCGAAAAACATACCAAATATTCCAACAAACTCGAACAGGCATTCATAATATTCATCGTTTTCATAAGTGAAATGAGTATTTACTTTATCCACATTTAATTATTATCGATTTATGTCGGCAGATAACGTCGTTCGAATTGAAAAAATTCACTGCATTAAGTTGTCATCAAGGCTTTCTGATATTCAAATCTGCTGTCATCACAAGTAGTAATGTAAAGAAATCTAATTGAGATAATCGTTTCAGAGATAATCAGTTTTAAATTTTATATCGAATAACTGATCGTTTTATGATCTCACACAACCTCTTACTAGTTTTCATAAACTAGTTTTTATATACATATATATATATATATAATCGTCTTTCGTTGTAAATCGATCGATCATTGTAAAAAAATGAACAAGGGTCCGTGCATGTATACTAATTTGGATCAAGTGTGTAGGTGCTGTATCTCCAAGCACGAGTACACGTTAAATATATTCACTGGGACGTGTTCGAATGCACAAACGTACGCCAAAGTACTAAGGGAGTGCGCTCGTCTACAGGTAAAACATTCACCACTTTATACGAACGTCATTATCCGACCGATGAATGACCAAATTCGTTCCAGGTGTCCGAAAACGATGGATTGTCCGCGTACATCTGCTCTTCGTGCGCGTCGAGCATCGAGACCTTCACCCTATTCCAAAAGAAATGTATCGACTCCGAATCGATCCTGAAAAAGATGCACGACGGCGCGCAGTTGAAAGTAAAAGGACCCGGCCTCGCGGATCGGGTGAAGCGCGAGGACTCGCGCGAGGGCGGCGCGGTCCGGTATTTCCAGATGACCGATCCGGACGGACCGGATCGTCCGGAGGAGAAGGCCGCCGACGCGTCCGGCGTTCCGTCCGCGAACGAACCGCATGCGAATTTGAAAATCTATTATTCGCTGCAGGAGTCGATCGACATAAAGCACGAGCCGGTCGACGCAGATCGAGAAAAGCCGAACGAGAGCGACGCTCATGAAAACGAAGCCGCTCCCGCGCGGAACGTATCGAAGAAGGCCGGACCGTCGAAGACGACCGGAACGTCCGGATCGAAACGTACCGGCGGTACGAAGACGTACCTGAAGCGGGTCGGAGCCGTGATGCGATCGGGCGAAAGCGGCACGGCCCGACGAGCGGACCCGTCGCGTGAGTGCGACCTGTCTCTCACGCTGGAACTCGATCTCGACGTCCATCGCGAAATCCACACCGGCACGGAACCGTTCGAGTGCGACGTCTGCGGCGAACGTTTCGCGACGGCGTCGGATCTCGGAACGCATCGAGCGGCGCACGCGATCGAGAAAGCGTACCCTTGCGTCCCGTGCAAGAAATCGTTCGCGTCGTCGTCGAACTTGAACCAGCATCGCGGACACACGGGCTGCGGAAACGTCGCGAAGAAACCGTTCGAGTGCGACGTCTGCGGCGAACGTTTCGCGACGGCGTCGGATCGCGGAACGCATCGAGCGGCGCACGCGACCGAGAAAGCGTACCCTTGCGTCCCGTGCAAGAAATCGTTCGCGTCGACGGCGAGCTTGGAGCAGCATCGCAGAGACCACGGCTGCGGAAACGTCGCGAAGAAGAAGGCGAAGAAGTCGTTCGAGTGCGACGTCTGCGGCGAACGTTTCGCGACGACGTCGGATCTCGGAACGCATCGAGCGACGCACGCGACCGAAAAAACGTACCGTTGCGTCCCGTGCAAAAAATCGTTCGCGTCGACGGCGAGCTTGAAACAGCACCGCAAAACCCACGCAGGCGAAAAGGTCGCGAAGGATAAGGCGAAGAAGAAGGCGAAGAAGAAGGCGAAGAAATCGTACGAGTGCGACGTCTGCGGCGAATCTTTCGCGACGACGTCTGCTCTCGGAACGCACCGAGCGACGCACGCGACCGGAAAAACGTACCGTTGCGTCTCGTGCAAGAAGTCGTTCGCGTCGATGGCGAGCTTGAAGCAGCACCGCAGAGACCACGGCTGCGAAAAGGTCGCGAAGGAGAAGGCGAAGAAGAAGGCGAAGAAATCGTTCGACTGCGACGTCTGCGGCGCCCCTTTCAATTCGACGTCGGCTCGCGGAACGCACCGAGCGACGCACGCGACCGAGAAAGCGTACCCTTGCGTCCCGTGCAAGAAGTCGTTCGCGTCGATGGTGAGCTTGAAGCAGCATCGCAAAGACCACGGCTGCGAAAGCGTCGCGAAGGAGAAGGCGACGAAAGCGCACGAGTGCGACGTGTGCGGTAAGTCGTTCGGTCGGAAGACTAATCTGAACGATCACCGCAAGAGTCACGCGCCGGTCTGACCGTCCGAGCGCCGGCCCGTCCGAGCATCCGTTCGTACGGAAATCGGATCTCGGAAGCGAGTCGGACGCGACGTACAGAAAACTTTATAGCAAACACATTTATATTTTCTTAAATCGTACCTAATAAAAGTATGAGTGAGAGACGGCAATAATACATTTTTCTTTTCCTCGTTACCGTTTCATCTAGAAGAGAGAGGGGGGGGGGATTAAGTAGTCCGAATTAAATGCTAAATGGCTAATGTCGCATATCGTTAGATGCGTCTTAAGATTATCTATCTCCTGGTGTGCGACTCGATTGAATTATTTTCCAAAATGGCCTCTTTTTGCCGGAAAAACCTATTTTGCAAAGTGTTTTCCGGCCATAAGTAGTCCGAATTAAATGCTAAATGGCTAATGTCGCATACGGTTAGATGCGCATTAAGATTATCTATCTCCTGGTGTGCGACTCGATTGAATTATTTTCCAAAATGGCCTCTTTTTGCCGGAAAACCCTATTTTGCAAAGTGTTTTCCGGCCATAAGTAGTCCGAATTAAATGTTAAGGGGACCCGGTGGTCTAGAATTTTCGAATCTACGTACGCGGGATCTATTGACAGGCCGGCGTCCATTTAAACGCGGCACGCTTTTAAATGGCCGGATCTGGAAGCAGGACCCGCTCGGATTCGCAATCGAACTCGATCCGGTAGCCTTCGTGCCCGGTTTCTGGGCCGATAGTCGATCGACGGAAAGATCTAGCGTTCGAATCCGGTTCGCGCGAACGGCGAAGAACGAAAAACAAAAGGTAATCGGAACGGAGAGATAAGGGCCGATAACGAGCGCCGTTCCGAGATAACGCGCCCGATAGAGCGAGATACGAGACCCGCTCGACGATTCGGCTCGGTCGCCGCGCGGCCGCCGTTTCAGTTCGAGTGCGCGTCCAATCGCGAGCGGACGGACAGGATGGACCGAAAGTGCGTGCCAGTCGTGTGTGTCTTCCTCTTGATTCTGCCGATCAGTCGGATACAGACGCGTGAGTCGGACATTTTCTTGATCTGTTAGCGGGACAGGTGTGGGGAGGGGGGACCGCTCGGACCCCGGGCATTCATCGCGGAATGTCCGGCGTGGGTCGATCTAAGGGCGACGATCGACAAAACAACCAAGAACACTTTCAATTGTCGAGATAACGGCTTTATCTTCGACCAGGTGTTCGTCGAAATCATACAAACACTCACTCGAACCTCATATCTTATCGACATTCTTTTCTTTAAAGAAAAAAAACGTCTGATAACGGATTAGAGAGAGAGAGGACGCGTTTATCGTTCCGTGCACAGCACCTGATATATTTTTCCTCGTCCACAGAATGGATTAACAGCTGTGCGACCGACCGAGACTGCGACGGGATCGAGGGCAGCTCGTGCAAGGGCAGCGAGTGCCGGTGCGACGGCGCCTTCATGATCAGCGGCGATCTGACCGCCTGCATTCCAGGTAACCGATCGAGTGGCCCGATCCGGGGATCGACCCAGATCGCACGGAGACGCGCACCCTGACACGGAAGTGAATAAACACGTGACTTACTTGATCCGGACGACAGATCTATCTGGATCGCTTCGACGGAACGGCACGCCTCGATCCGAACCGGAGACCATTCGCCGGAACCGTCCTGTTCTCGTGCTAGGAAGCGCGCGCGCGTCGTTTAAATCGACAGAAATCCTGGATGAAAAGATTTGAGCATGAAATATCGATATGAAATGATCGAGAGTCAATTTATCTTCCTTACATTTAAATCCCGGCCAGCTGTTTCGATTCGAACCGGAGATATCTCCATAGATCCATCGTATTCTCGTGCTAGAGTGCGCGCGGTCGACGTTTCGGTCTCTCGGACGGCCGAATCGAACGATTCGAGCACGAGATATCGACCTGATGCTCTCTAATAGTCCTATCTTTCTTGCATTTAAATCCCGGCCAGATATTTCGATTCGAACCGGAGATATCTCCATAGATCCACCTCTCGGTTTTGTCCGTGTTCCAGCGTCGCCCGGCATGAACCAGAACTGTACCGAGGACCGCCAGTGCGCGTGGCGGCTGAAGAACGGCGCGGTCTGCACGATGAACGCGTGCGGCTGTAAGTCCGGGTACCATTACATGGACGGCCAGTGCCGCAGGACGAAGCGGCTCGACGACGCGTGCGGCGCGAGCGCCGAATGCTTCGACGGGATGGACAGGGGTGCGATGACGTGCGAGGCCGGTCGGTGCGCGTGCAGCGGCGGGTACTACAGGAGGGGCGACGTCGACTGCAGGAAGATAGGCGCAGGTGAGTCGTCCGGAGCACCCGCCAGGAGTTTCCGGACCTCGGACGAGTCGTTTCGCGGCGCCGTTCCGGTCTACAATTAATCATTATTCGTTAATATTATTCAATTGTTCATCAATATTATATATTCGTATTTATTATCCATGAATCTGTGCACTAATCATGTTTATAAACATGTATCGAATGAAAAACGCACCGGTTATAAAACATGACAAGAAATATCGAAACGGACCGAATGACGGAGCGGCATGAGACCGTGAAACCGTATATAGAAGACTGTTTCGCGGGAGATGCGCGCAGTCGGCGCTGTCTAGCGCGACGCGCGCGCGCCGGACCGTCCGGCGAGTTCCGCGCGCTACATAACCGACATCACGTTTATTTGACTCGACGTCGTCCGGTGGAAAATATCTTAACGCGTCCGTGGCGCTCTTCGGTGCGAAACGGCTAGTGTCGCACATCGTCGGATGCGCCGCAGAATTATCTATCCCGTGGCGTGCAATTCGATTCGATTATTTTGCAAAAACACCCAACTTTGCTAGAAAAACGCTTTTTTCAACCAGTTTTTCTATACGCCGTTCGAGCGACCGGAGTTTCCGGTCTTCTCTCGCGTCTCTCTCGCTCTTAGACTCGTTTCAAGCCTCGCCGCTGTTTCAGCGAAGAACGATCCGTGCGTGATCGACCTCGACTGCCAGTTCAAGAAGTCGTACTGCGACTACGACCTGTCCTGCAAGAAGAAGTTGATCGGCACGTACGGCCACGACGACGGAGAAGAGGACAGAGAGGCCGACGGGTCCGAGAGAGCGTGCGACGTCGCGGCGGACGAGCCGGCGCGGTCCGACGGCGGTCGTGGGACGAGGACGGATGTCGTGCCGAGCTTCGGACCGGTTCTTTCAGCACGTGACGGTATCGGAATTCGAATCGGAAGCTATCGCTCTCGATTACTCTCGATTCAACGATCGATCTGTCGAAACGTTCCAGGTATCGGCGCCGAGTGCGAGGAGGACAGCCAGTGCGAGACGCTGACCACAGATTCGGAGTGTTTCGCCGGGAGGTGCTCCTGTAAAGGCGGCTTCTTCTACGACGGAGTCGGCGGACGTTGCCTGTACGGTAAGAGAGGATCGTCTAGCACACATTTCTCTATATTTTCGATCAAGTCGTCCGGGCTACTCTCGATCGTTCAGGATCTAAGACGGCGGCCGACGCGCGACAAAACGTTAAACGCCCATTCAATCGACTCGATGTCCAGAGTTCGATCCGTCTGCCATCCCCAGACGGATTCAAATCGACCGCCGTTATCAGAACATGTCGAAAGGTCGTCCAGTTGTCGCTCGATCGTCGCCCTTGAATCGGTCCTTGAACCGGACGTATATCAGTAAAAGAATCGATTTAATGAACGCGAATCCGATTCCAGAGCTGGGCCAGAACGTCGACGACATGGCCAAGTGTCAGGTCCGGCACGGCGAGATAAGGGACGGCAGGTGTTTGTGCAGGGTCGGGTTCGGATACAGGCCGGCGCTGGACGGGTGCATTAAACGTGAGTGGAAGAGAAAAAACATAAAAAAAACAACGGTTTCGATTCGAGTGGAAACGGATGTGGAACCGAGCCGGACGTGACGCGAAACGTTACCGTGTTTCAGCTGCGAGGGGCATGAACCACAGCTGCCTCGCGGACGAGGCCTGCTACACATTCGGGCCGTCGGGCGTGTGCGTCGACAAGAAATGCCGTTGCGGTGCCGGCACATGGTTCGATGAGCAGTCGATACTGTGCAGGACGCAGAAGAGTGAGTATTAGGAAGCCCACGGACGACTACGATACGTCCTCGACGTGTATACTCGTCACGCGCGCGCACACTGCGCATTACACTGTTCCAGATATCGGCGAGACGTGCGAGACGGACGCGGAGTGCCACAGGGAGACCGGAACGGACCAGAAGGCGCCGGCGTGCGCGGACGGCGTCTGCGAGTGTCCGGACGGGTACCACGAGATCGGCACGATGAACGTATGCCAGCCGGACTCTGTTCGTAAGGATTTCTTTTTTTTTCTGGACGGTTTGAAATGTTCGAAACGATAGTCGGTGGTGCGTTTTGGTCATCGAGAAGTAGGCCTCGTTTAGCGCTCCTGATATACGAACATTCGATGGAACAGCGTTGAACGAGGCCTGCAAGAATACTCTCTCTCTCTCTCTCTATATATATATATATATAAATGTGCGTTTTACAGCTCTGGGTGGAACCTGTTACGATTCGAACGAGTGTCTCCACGACGTCCCGAACTCCGTCTGCAAGGACAACGTGTGCGCATGCGAAGAAAACTATTTCGAGAAGGGGCGACGGTGCGCAAAAGGTGCGTCTTTAGGACTCTAGATCTCCAGACTGTACACATTCAGTCTGTTGAATTTAAAAAAAAAAAAAAAGATCTAGATGAATAGTCCTTTGGGATCATTATGGAGGAATATATATATATATATAGAGAGAGAGAGAGAGAGAAATTTGTCAACTGTTTTAGGCGCCGGCGCTGACTGCGAGAAAGACGACTGCGCCGCAGAATTCTCGGAATGTATAAACAGCGTGTGCGCATGTGCCGACGACTACATTGCGATCGAGTCGGTCTGTTACAGACGGGTGAAACAATACAAAGACGAGTGCGAGATCGATGCTCAGTGTCATGCCGTGCTGAACAATCCCGGTAAGTTCGATTTCAACGGACCTAGATAAGTGTTAAGTAACGAGAAGAGAGAGAAAGAGAGAGGGGGAGTGTGTGTGAGAGAGGAAGAGAAAGGGATCGAGAGAGAGGGAGGAAGATAGATTCAAATACACAGAGTTCAATGTAATCACGACTGAAGTGATCGAGTAGGCTTCGTGAGAGGAAAATCAAACCGGATTTTACTTTTCAAACGAATTTCTGTAACGACCTAACGACCTGGTACTGGATCCGCATTCAAACTTTGCTTTAATCCGTCCATCCCGGCGAGATTGAATCCCGTGTGAGCCGCTGCTGATTAGAACCGTGTACGGATATCCGTTTCATTCTATTCGATTCAAGGATGATCGGTCGGACGTGCGTGCCTGTTACGTGCCGACGACTACGTACCGGTTTCGGGCGGGCGCGCGACCCGGCGCGGGCGGGCGCGACGCGTGCGCGCCGGACCGTCCCGGCCATTTCCCCGGTATGTGATCGTCGTCACGTACTGCGCGACTCGCGTCATTTTCGACATAATACCTTGTCGATTGTTTAAAAGTGGTTCTCGTAAAATATTAAAAGGATTTATAATGCGATCGGCTCGTAATCTGTATTATTAATAAGATGTATGTGAAATTTGTATTTAATTCCTATTCTTTTTATCAAACAGTAGGCTTGTTTTGTCGATTAGAAATTTATTAGTTCGTGTGGGTTGAGTTGCATACGTACAACCTCCCGGAAGTCGATTTTTATCGATTACATTTGAACGCATGGCGCCAATTATTTTCACCGTGAAACTGTATGTATGTGCGGAATTTGAAACCGATACCAGAACTGTACCTGTATAAATCTATCCCTATAAAATATAAATCTATCTTTACCTCTTTAATCGCTCGAGTAGAGGTGCTGTACGTGCGTGCTGCCAACTGATTACGGACGGATACATCAGCCATACCCACTCGATGGGACCGAGATGAATTTATTTCTTTCTTAAATCCCACATTGTGCAGATCGTGCCGAGAGGAAAGTTTATATAAAATTTCATCGAGTCTCTCTCGCAGTTTCGTTTGTTTTACAGCAAGTTCACTCTGTTGAATTTCAGTACAAAAAATCAACCCTATGCAGGCACTCCCACGCAACTATTTTAATGATTCATACATGACTCGCAGGGTCCGAGTGCGCGGACGGCGTCTGCGACTGCAGCGTCGGGTTCCACTACCGTAACAGAAACTGCTGGCCGAGGAAGCTCCTCGGGGACGTCTGCACGAACGACGGACAGTGCTACGTCACGACGCGTTCCGATTCGGTCCAGTGTCGGAACGGGGTGTGCCAGTGCGATTACGGGCGTGCGCCCGGCGAGGGCCGGGACAGCTGTTCGAGTAAGCATGCAAGGCGGATGAATGAAATGATGGATGAGTGCGAGCAATGATTCTCGGTCGAGTCTCTTCGAGACGACCGATCCGATTCGTTTGTTGTTTTTTCCACGTGGCACATCTGCAAAACAATCGAAAGTGGCGTGTAAGATGCGATACTGTTTTTTCTTCCAGGCGGCGCCGCGCCCACGAGAATGTCGATCGAGTGCTCGTCGGTTCTACTCGTGTTACTGTCTTATTTAGTTTGATCTTGTTTAAATTGATTTTTTATTATCGGGCCGTTCTCATAGTCTCTCATTGAACACTCCAAAGTGTCTTTACTAATCAACACCGATTTGTATACCGCTAGATCTTCCCGTACTCACAGACTTACTCTTTTTTTTAATCGATTTAACGATGACGTTTAGATTTAGCGGCATAGAAGACACGGCTAACTAGTGAGATCTAGTTGCAGTTTTCAATAAGAGAATACTATCATGGCCGTCCATTGTTAATGTTTTTTTAATAAACCGCTGTTCAGTTATATTTTTATATTAAATAAAATTAAATATATATTTTTTAAAATGGTCATCCTTGATCAATGATTTGAAAGCACACTTAAAAGAAGTTGATTTATCACATTATTTCAGATTTATTAATCATTATCATGTCCTTGTTTATCCTACAGGTACTAATTAAAAATTTCGACAATCAACATCTACAAATATATTTTTTTCATTGTTATATACATATATTAAATATATTATTTCTCTAACATATAAAAATACTATATACGTCTCGTACACGCACGCGTACATATCCCCTACGTACATGTATCGTTCTTCAGAATTTTATATAACGTACGAAACGTGCCTCACGCGTATGACGCGATCGAGAAACCCAGCTCGAATGTCCTTTCGCTTAAAACTCGATCCGGCTATTACGACGAGCCCGTCGGTCGTACGTTAAATAAAATTCCGGCCGTGCGTAAGTATATATCATCAACGATTTATCTAAATATCTATATCAATATATTCAACAAAGTTCTTACAATAACGGCATTCGTTTAATACCCTGTCGAACCGAAATACGAAAAGATACACACACACATATATTAAAACGTAAACGATGTGATTTATCGAGTGCGCCCGTTTAGAAGCACGATCGAACTTCCGATGGTTTTACGATCGTTTTAGAGAATAATCGAAATGTTAAAAGTATAAAACCGTTAGGTAACCTTGTTAAAAGTCTTATCGCCGCGCCGCCGATCATTTATGCTGCTGCGGCTGTTGGTTAGAGTTCTGGGGTTGTTGCTGCGGAGGCACGTTCGGCGAAGCGAACAACATCTGCGCTTGGTGCTGCGTCAACGAAAACGCCGTAGTGTCGTCGAGAGGCGCCGGGTTTCCGGCAGGATCTTGCGGCGCGGTTATGAGCGTCGCCGGCGCTATCAGTTCGGCGGCCGTGCCTATCGGTAACTGTACGGCGGAGATGGCCGTGCCCGGTAACGACGACGTCGTCGAACTGACGCCGGAACCGTCCGTACACACGTACGGCACGGTCACCTGAAACGAAGCCGTTCTGTAAAGACGACGTACGAGCGGAAAACGAAGAAGATTACGTAAACACGAAATATAGAAAGACGTAGACGATTACGTTTAATAACGACGCCGTATGCGTAACGATCGGCTGCTGTTGTTGCTGATGCGGGCCGGTCGGAAGTATGCCGAGCCTCGCCATGACGAGCTGCTCCGACACGCGCCTCAACTCCGCTTGTTGCTGTCCGATCAACGCTTGAAGTTCCGCGTGCTTCCGCTGAAGCTGCGCTTGAACGCGCGCTTGCGTCGGGTTATTCAGGACCAGACCGGCGTTATCGGGCTGTACTTGCTGCGAAACGATACGATACAGAACTAAACGGATATAGATTTATGTTTCGGAGCTATCGGAGTATACGTACTTGAGGGACTTGCAGAGGCGACAGCATAGGCCCTGAAAAACTGAGTACGGGCTGAATCGGAATCGCCGCGACATACTGCGGCGGTTCGAGGAACTGAGCGGGGACCGGCTGCTGTTGCTGTGGGATTATTTGAACTTGCGTCGGACCTCTCGACTGACTCTGGACCGAACTCTGATTCGTCATTCTAGATCTCTGCAATGAATATTAAACGTCAGCGTTTGGTACGAGACGTCGGAATTATCGAATCAGTTACCGAGCTCTGCTGAGTCACCATCGAGTGTCTCGAAGCCGGCGAATCCGCCGACATCGAAGTACAGTCCGACGGAGGACCCGGAACGCGGACCGAAGCGCTGCTCCGAGCTTGTTTGGAGCTCCGGGACGTACCCCAAGGCGACGTGCCGCCCGTAGGCGTCGGTTCCGGCGAACCCGAGCAATGGACGTCGGGCTGATCGTTCGAATTTTGATTGTCCGACAGGCCTTTCCGACTCTGTTTCATTACGTCGGCGTAACTGAATAAAAACATTCGGTTCGATGTCGCTCCCGATACGTAAAAATAACAAGAGACCGATTTACCTGACGACACGGTGCGTACAGACGATGAATTCCGGCTTTGAATTCCACTGGTGGTAAGTTATATAAAACCGAGTCTGTAGCCAAATCCACTGTTGCCCTTTCGTAAGGAACCGATAAAAACACGACGTCCCCTCACCCTTTTGCATCACTGGAAAACAACGAATATTAAATCGTACGCAAAAATCGCCTCTCACGATTCTATCGTCGCCGCTTACGAGCTTCGTGACACGTGACGACGTCGTCTAGATCGTCGACGTGATAATAGTCGTATCCGGAAGTCCCGAGTACTTCGAACGGGAGATACCCGATGATCGGCGGCGCTCGGTGATCGAGAAATAAAAACTTCCACTCGAGAGAATGCCTAGACGTGAATTCGCTACTCTTTCCGGCCGAGTCCGATCCTGTCGCCGGCACGCTCATATCTCTGATCAGCTGCGGCGTCTGTAACCTCCCCGTGCCGACGAACACTAATCTGTTCGTTTAAACAATCGATTAATTCACAGATCGAACCGCGTATCGATTCGAACATACCTCGTGTCCGCTTCGCCGGAATATCCGCAGAACCGATTATTGTCCGTGTCTAAACAATCCACGTCCGAACCTGAAACACGATAAAAACATGAACGTACTCGGTCGACGAGAAGATTTCGAGTCGACGTACGAAAGTATCCTACGAAGTGAACGAGTTCGTACGAAACTTCCCGGTTCGAATGAGGCCCGCCGCGTCTGAGATGACAAGAGAACTCGACCTTCCCTTCAGAGTTCGCCGGACCGAGCAAAGCTCCGTACAGAGCGCTCTGTTCTTCTTCGTACGCCATGTCGTATACGGTCATGTTGAGCAAATCGCTCTGAAATAAGGAAGGAACTCATTCGGTACTCGACTTAAACGGTATCGATATCCGAAACGGAACACCGACCGGTAGATATCCTAATAACGAGGTTATACTCTCGGAAGCGTAGAAAATCTGTCCGGTCGCAGAGAACACCATGATGAAACCGTCGAGCGCTTCGAGTATCAGATGGGTGAACTCCTCGTTCGACAAGAACGCCGGTTTCCAGTCTTCCTGGATTTCGTGCGCGCGCGACCGTACTGCTATTTCTATAACGGATATTCGACGTTACGCCGTTTCGAACGTGACAGGGCGGGCGTTTTCTTACCGTTATGATTTTTTAGAAACGCTATCGTCGACTTTAATACCGTAGACTTGTCCATCTTCCGGTTACCGGTCGACACCATCGAACTCAGTTCGTTCACTAGCATGTTGAACTGGTCACGGCGCTTCTTTTCACTGAGATTACGTGATTTTCTGTAAGCGTGAAATTACGTTGCAGTTAAGGATGCAGGCACGGGTGTCTTTAATAATGAGATTCGATGTAATTCATTGAAATTAGAATTGTTTACAGTCCATGAAATGGCAGACTGTGAAAGTATGACAGATCGAAAATAATCGACAATCGAATTATTACAGATTTCTGTAAAGATGAATCACTCTTTCTCTCTCAGACTTTCTGCCTGTCGTATTTTTTATTTCATTTCCCTACAATGTACAAAGCTGTCAAATTATGAATTGACTGAATATTAATAATTTTCATTAATTTAATGCATATACGAGTTTCTTATACTTTTTAATTATCACTTATTAATTCTTATCCGCAAATGTCATTTAAATTTAAGAAAGGTCCATGCCGTCAAATTGTAATCGAGGCTTTTTCACATTCGAATGAACTGATAAATCAAAACGATTTTCAGAAGAGAAAAAATTAGTTTTTAAAACCAAATTCAGCCTCCCGACTTACCTTTTTGTATCGTCTTTATCGTCCGCGTCGTCGTCCATCGTGTCGCTGAAAACAAATTACGGTTTACTCGTTTCTCGGACATCGATTTACATTTCAAAAGTACCAGTACGCGCTACTTACTCGGACCTCCTCGCAGACCTCTTTATATAACTCGACATGATTTCGTCTGAAGCGGCTCTATTTAACATACGCTCGAACGGGATGAACGTACGGATATTCGTTTCAATTTATGCTTCCAACACAAGAAAACGATTACTACTTTCTGACACATATTCACGAGATCGTGACAGCGACGATCGTTCGACAACGTTCTCGGTTTCTTCGCCGTCGATACAGACCGAACGCTCGAGAGACATCATACGGTGATGCGTGGTCTAATCGATCACTCGGACTGCCGATACGAACACATTATAGGTTTCGGGTGACGATCTTGTCGAGTTACAGTACACCTGTAACAGAGAATTCCAGTTAAAATAAACGGTAAGAAACCGATTAAAGACAGCTCGTTTCTAATCGACATTCCTATCGAGAAATCAAATAAAAAACATTCCGAAAGAGATCGTTTCAAGATCTATCACACAACTAGTGACGATTTCAACACAGTCGAATACGGTTACGCAACGAAGTAACGTAAGTATACTGCTGTAAGCGAGAACGAATAGATTTAGTGTTTCGGTACGATAGCGTATAGGAACGTAGACCGGACGGCTTCGTCGTGAGCGTTAGTTCGAAAGGTTTATTCGTACACGGGGGCACCGATGATCGTTACGGTTAAATTCAATTACTGATCGGAGGAAAGGAAAGGAGATATTGCGAATAAAGAGAGAGATGCATTACATACGGAGTATAAAATCAACGTCAGAGAATATTAAGAAAAAAGAACCCGCTTCGAAGCTCTTTCGTGGCTTTCACGTAACCGTTCGAGTGTTACGTACCGCATCGACGGATCATCTGCACCGTGCTCTTTCATCTGCCGCTGACCTTTCCAGTGCGGATGACGGGTACACGCGTCACGGGAGGGCTCGGCGCCGTGTGCGTACGACGCGTACGAACCGTCACAAACACTGATCCTTTTACATCATTGCCCTTCTCGTTTCCACGTCGTGCTATTTCCGTATCGGTGACGCGAGTTACGCAATCGAACGAACGACGTACGGCGTCACGTGACGCCGGAACCGGAGCTGTCACGGAAGCACAAGAAACAAATAAAATGACGATCGATCGAGCAACGGACGGTCGATCAGAAAAGGCTGCACTTCGAAACGGTCGATCCGTCGAGTTTGAACGTGGCCCGGAACGATTTCTAATGAAAACAACCCGTTTAAATATGCTAATTCGAATGGGACACTCGTATCTCGTCCGAGTGTGTATCTACAATTCAAATTCATTGAATAAATTCAATCTGATTTCGATAAGGCCACGGGCACATATGTTTACATTGAATTAATTGAATGGTCGAAGGAAACGATGGCCTAGTTTCATAGTTCAAACACGGAACGATTCATTTCTTTGAAGGGTTCGCAAGTGTCCGGACCGGTTTCGAACCGAGTACCGGCCATTTCATCAAAATGAAAGCCTTTACCGACTGATTTATTCATATGATTTCAATTAAGACTTGTCTAACAGTCGACTGGGAATTCATAATTCAAACAATGATCATTTCAGCTAACAACGATCTGTAATTGCTTATTGTGACAGACGATTTGGATATCGAAACGTTCTGATTTTCAATCGATAACCCGAACAAGAAAAGCATCAATTTATGAGATATATCGATTATTTAGTGTCATTTTTTGCGATACCCGACATATTTAAAAGTAACAATGCTATAACAATGTTCGGCCATGATTCATAGGTTGACAGCTCGTCACTGTAGATAAAATGAGATAAGAGATACTACAAAGAACGTGTGCGAGTGAAAAAGAACGAGTTAGCGTTCGTACACCTGTCATAAATACTGTACTGTACTCGTTTCCTTGAACGAAATACGAACGTACACTGACATTAAGCGATAACATAGTACAAACAGTGTAATTACCTTGGACGTTTGTGTATTTATCTCGTCGTGTCGCCTTGAATCCCTTCTGATTAACAAATAACATTCAAACAGTACCGCGCGCGCGCCCACGCACACGCGTTGTGCGCGCGTTCCTAGCTGGATTTTCCTTCGATTTCGATTTTTTAAAAAAGAAACGAGCCGGCTGTTTGCATAAGCCGCGACGATATCAGCCGTGTGTGTCGATACGGACTTTTTTACTTTTCAGATTAAATAAAAAAATCACAACAATACGTCTTTATCGTGAATCCGTATGTTGTCGGTAACACAGAACTCTGCGATCGGTTCGTACGTCCGTGCGTAGATGCCGCAGCGAGCGCGACCTCGAACGCACAACTTACGCACGCATACACACACACAGGTGAATCTGCACTATGACGTCGCACTATCACCGGTCCAGCGTCGCAAAACGGTCCATTGTTGCGTCCGCGGACACTGTACACTCACACGACGTGCTGAACAATCGCGTCGACGCACGAAACGCACTCACCAACAATGCACTCGCGATGTGACAGCGTGCAGGATGTGTGACGGCGCGGCCATTTTGGTAACGGCGGACGCACGCGTACAACGGACGGCGGCGGCTCGTAAATATTAATTCTCGTCCGTTTCGTCGAGATATTTCTCTACGCCGTACGAGACGGCGCCAAGGACGACGTCTCCTTTCCCCTATTCGCCCGACACGTCGACCGCGGCCGTGCCGACGCATAAATCAAACTGTTTCCGGATACGACGGAATGTCATTACGAGTATTTTTTGTCGCACATGACATTTACTTTCATGCCACTCGACGTCCTTAAAAACATATGAATAGATCCGCCGTCCACGTCATTCATATCCAATCGTGTACGTGCGCTCACTCAAGGATTTCGATAAACTGTTATTACACAACTGTTCGAGTCAAATTAATCGCACACTTGCTGTAAACTTTAAGATGAGACGCGCCAGTAACCTTAACCCTATTCATCGTTTCTCTTTCAACTCTTCCTGTCAAAATAAACAACGAAAACAAAACACTAGAAACGAATTATAGTCCGTTCAAAACAAAAACACTTTATAGTCAGTTCAGCAGAAAGATAACACTCGTAGTAACAGTTCTTCTAAATCTTCGACCATCTCCCTGTAAAATAATCCTTGTATAGATTTCAAATCGTCTCACCCTGACGTATTATCGAATAGAAAAAAGGAATAAAATCAGGATACAAGTTGTCACACTTCAAAATAGTTTAATACCACATTAAGGTTCTTCAGGGAGTTTTTCGAGCTCTGAATATGATCGAAACACTCATAAGGAATGATCAACCGCGGCCCTTTTCAAAATCATATTTGAGATTCCGGCGTATTATCATCCCCAGTTTCGTCCTGTTGGATCTGAATCACCTTGTCGCATATACCGGTCGACTAGATCGGCGATTTCCAATTTTTCGAATGCACAGGACTGCTATATTAATCTGAAAAATATCACGAACCGTTTTTATCACCCTGTCTGTACAGCCCGTCGTACTTCCGCAAGGCTGTTCGTAATGTGAAACATTTATCGGTAAAATAAATTTCTAGCAGATCACTCAGATGTTGCACACGGACACCTGGGGGTCCGATGACCATAGATTGGAAATCACTGAACTAGATGATTCAAAAACTGGAACAATCGACAGGCGATCCAATAAGACCAAACTGAAGATTATATATATATATATATATATATATATATATATATATATATATATATATATATATATTCGAAATAAATCGTTATAATGTTCAATTTTCTGGCTTTAACACAGGATCGATCCCACGATCGGATGTATATATATATATGAGTATAAGAACGTCCGCCGATCACTCGTCCGTCCCCAGCTGGCAATAGTTCGGATTGATCAGTTTCGAGAATCTGCTCGTCCGGCTCTGTCTCGCCGCGTCGGCGTCGCGGTCGCGCTTCAGGTCCGTCAGACTCTTCGACTTCGGCCGAGCGTCCGGGCCGGGCTCGAGCGCGCGCTTCTCGTGCAGCGACGTCGACGGCTTCAGGCCGTGCCTCGCGCCGACCCTGTGCAGGATCGATCTTGTGTCGAGACTCTTACGTAGCGCCTGCTTCCAGCCGAACGTCGATCCTTCGCCGAGGTCGGCGGTCGCGGCCGGCCGACGGCGGGCACGTTTCATGAACATTATCCGCCAGACCGAGTTCGAGTTGCACAGCTGGAATCAAACACGGCCCGTGCACTGATCTGTGTTTCGGGAGGGAGTGTAAGGGTCCGCAGCACCTGCCAGAACGTCTTCGACGTCTGCGACAGCCTCAGTATGTCGTTGCACGAGAGGAACGACATGATCTTGAGCATTGCGCGGTTCGGCACGCAGTGCAGCGCGGGCGAGCGCGCCGCAATGTCCGCGATGAACGCGCACATGTGCTCGCCGAAGATCACGGTCACGTCCTGCTGCCACGCCTTGTCGTCGACGAAGTCCGTCAGGTCGATCTTGCGGACCTTCGGGAACACGTAGCGGCCGTGCGTCACGTTCCACGTGTTCAGAATCACCTGGAAATCGACACGGCTGCGGTCCACTGATCGAACGAACGAAGCAATTGCGGTGGGAAAATAATTGCGGTAAAGTGTACGAATTTGTATGTAATAAACCGCAATTATTTTCCTACCGACCTAATATATGATTATATTAGGCCGGTAGGCAAATAATTGCAGTAATGTACATGAATTTGAATGTAATAAACCGCAGTTATTTTTCTACCAACCTAATATATATATATAAGGTCGATAGAAAAATAATTGCGGTAAAGTATATGAATTTAAATGTAATAAGCCGTAATTATTTTCCTACCGGCCTAATTTATGCATATATTAAATCAATAGGAAAATAATTGCGGTAATGTATATGAATTGGAATGTAATAGACCGCAATTATTTTCCTACCAAACTAATATATGCATATATTAAATCGATAGGAAAGTAACTGCGGTAAAGTATATGAATTTGAATGTAATAAACCGCAATTATTTTCCTACGACCTAATTTATGCATAGATTAAGTCGGTAGGAAAATAATTGCTGTAAAGTATATGAATTTGAATGTAATCAACCGCAATTATTTTCCTACCAACCTAATATACGCATATATTAAGTCGATTGGAAAATAATTGCGGTAAAGTATATGAATATGAAGGTAAATAATTGCGGTAAAGTACAAGAATTTGAACGTAATAGACCGCAATTATTTTCCTACCAAACCAATACGTCCGAAATGACGACAAGCGCATTGTACGTGACAGCGATTGCCTACCGGGGAAATCGACGAAGCGGCCTGGCGCGCACGTCCGCACGCGCCGGCGCCGGCGCGCGCGCTTCCCCGCAACTAACACATAGTCGTCGTCATATAACGAATCGTGACGTCCGAGAGATTGTTTTTAAATGAAATAGCGACACAACTACACATAAAACATGACCGTTTCGTTATATTTGTTGACGTGACGTTCTCCCGAGGGGGCACGCGTGAAAATACCGAATGTTTCAGATGATACACGGTGCGTGTCCAGCCGGCACTGTCGGATTTTCACCGACTGACACGCCGTCGCGTGAAACAAACCTGCTGTTCGGTGACTTTGAGCCCGTGGTAGTCCCGGCTGGGTGCCGGCGCGATCGCGTACAGCTGTATGTACGTCCTCTCGGACCGATCGGCCGTCCCGTGCTGCTGCTTCCTTGAAATCCGGCTCATTCTCTCCGTCTACCTGCTCGTTCGACGCGCGACCGGAATCTGTTTACGTGGAAACAGTTGTCTGTCCATGGCAAGCGGCGATCCCACGCGTTTCGGCTGGAAGAGATGGCTCGGATTTAAAAGGAATGCGATTTTCTCGAGAAACAGTCGTCTGTGGTCTTCCAGGATTTTTTTCAGACAAGAACAAGACATCTAGTGAACACTACCGAGCCGATTTCTCGAATAGAACCCCTCAGAGAACCTGTACGATTTTTCTATCGAGCTGTAAAGACATTCTGGAGATTTTCTCGAGCCGATTTCTCGAATTGTCAATTAAATTCTATCCATATTTTGTTTAGAACCCAGCGTTCGAATAAAAAAGACATGAAAGATTTCGATGTAAGAAATTACGACTCCTAATATTTTTTTAGTGTTTTTTCCAGGCTGTATTGGAAATCTTACAAGGATGCCGCGAAACAATACCGAAACTGATGTTTAATTAGGAACTTATTTACATTTTTTTAATTGGTGTTATCTGGATGTCAAGTCGACATTTTTTCGAACGTCAACAGGCGAGCAAATTCGCAGAAATAGACGAGCGTCATCGTCGAATTCTTCTGCATTTCGAGAAAAAATATCACTTTGATATTCGTTCGGGGGTAAATCGAAACGATTAGATGTATTGACGACTACTTCCAAGCAGAAAACCAGAGAAAATGGTCGGAAAATCGTCGATTTTTATTCAGTTTTGACTAATAACAATATTTAGTTGAGGTTCTCACCAATTTAGTATGGTTATAAGCCGCAATTAATTTTCTACCGTACTAATGTATGCATAATAAACCGCAATCACTTTCCCACCGACTAATATATGCACACATTAGGCCGGTAGGAAAATAGTTGCGGTGGTGTGTACGAATTTTAAGGTAATAAACCGCAATTATTTTCCTACCGACTAATATACGCGTGTATTATGTCGGTAGGAAAATAGTTGCTGTACTGTATACGAGCGTGAAGGTAATAAACCGCAATCACTTTTCTACCAAGCCAACACTAAGTTTACTATACTGTGTATCTTTGGTTGCATATCCACTAAGGAATATATACGGATTTATCGATGGAAAATCTCAAGCAATTCATGAAATTGCAAACGCATTAAATTTCTCAATTACAAACAATCAGTTCAATTCAAAACAGAGACGTTAAACGATCCCACTGAACAGATTCGGTCGAGAGTGGTTCATACTAGTTTAATTGTAATCGACACAGACAGTTAATAGAAAACAGAACCGATTTAGCAAAGATGCGAACCGAAAGACTAGTACCACGGAGTGTCGAAAACATTTTTGATTTTTTTCCTATCTAACTGATTCGATTTAAATTTTTTCCATACACTCATACATACATATATGTACATATTTGTATTATATATATATATATATATATATAATATATATATATATATATATATATATAAAATTATAATCATCTTGTTTATTTGATTTTCTCATATAATTATTATTCGAGCGGTCGTGGATGAAGAAAAAAACGAAGCGAAGCAGAGAAATCGCTCCTCTGTACGTTTCCATAAACGAATTTCGCAATAAAACTGTTACTTTCAAGCCTTCTGAGCAGGATAGACGTGTCCTTACCTGAATCGATCTGAGAAATCGACCGATTTCGATCCCAAAAGGCTGAAAGATCTCTGAATCGGGGCACGTACAGAACCTGTAAATCACTGATGACATCCACTAGACAGTGATCGCGCACTAAATCCTTATCCACACACACACACACACATAACAAGGTATCTCGATCCATGTACAAGTCAGGTAACGCGTCTACTCCGATTAGGGAAGATCAGTGCCGTCGGCGGGCGGTCCCCGGTTCCTCCCCGGCGAGGTAAACGAAAAGAGCGACGTCACGGACACGGCCGGTTTATTTACGACGCGGAACCGCACTGGAGGACTTGTGTACGCGCGCATGTCGACTCGACACCCGAGACTGTTTACACGTCCTAAAAATAAATCGGACGTCGCTCGGTTGTATGCATGATTTGTCGGTTAAAAATAAATAGATCTCAATTAAAACGGGTCAGTGGTACGCGGCGACGGCGGACGTGTCAATTTAGTTACTCGATTCGGTTCCTTATCGACGTTGTTAGCCGATAAGTCGGTCGGTACTTGGAAATTCCTACTTAAATACACACACACACACATATATATATATATATATATATATATATATATATACATATATATATGAATGTGGAAGTAATAAACCGCAATTATTTTCCTACCGGCTAATATATGCACATATTAGGTAGGTAAGAAAATAATTGCGGTTCTTATTATGGAATTTATGGTCACAAGCCGCAATTATTTTCCTACCGTAATAATATATTCATATGTTAGGCCGGTAGGAAAGTAATTGCGGTACTGTGTATGAATGTGAAGGTAAAGAACCGCAATTATTTTCCTACCGACTAATATATGCATACGTTAGGCAGGTAGGAAAATAATTGCGGTTCTCATTATGAAATTTATGGTCACAAGCCGCAATTATTTGTCTACCGTAATAATATATTCATATGTTAGGCCGGTAGGAAAATAGTTGCGGTACTGTATATGAAATTTATGGTCGTAAGCCGCAATTATTTTTCTACTGTACAAATATATGCACATGGTAGGCCGATACGAAAATAATTGCGGTTCTTATTATGAAATTTATGGTCATAAGCCGCAATTATTTTCCTACCGACTAGTATATGTACATATTAGGTGGGTATGAAAATAATTGCGGTTCTTATTATGAAATTTATGGTCATATGCCGCAATTATTTTCCTACCGACTAATATATGTACATGTTAGGCCGGTATGAAAATAATTGCGGTTCCTATTATGAAATTTATGGTCATAAGCCGCAATTATTTTCCTACCGGACTAATATATGCACATGTTAGGTTGGTACGAAAATAATTGCGGTTCTTATTATGAAATTTATGGTCACAAGCCGCAATTATTTTTCTACCGTACTGATATATACATATGTTAGGTCGGTAGGAAAATAATTGCGGTACTGTATATGAAGTTAAAGGTCCATAAACCGCAATAACTTTCGATATATATATATATATATATATATGATGGGCTTGATAGAAGGTTACAAACATGGGTGCTTAACGCCCTTGCTCTTTAATATTCATAATCGATCGTGTTACCGTACGATATTCAATGAAAATCTCTTGCGAAAAATATATAAAATATTATCAACGAAATGGCGAGATCCATCTTACATGACGCCGACTATAGTGTGCGAGCGGGGCGACGCACGAAACGGTACGACACGGCCGCGTTACACTCATCCGCGCCGGCGCGCACTTTTCGCCTGAACTGACGTATAGTCGCCGTCACGTAACAATCGAATCACATCAGTGTTGACATTTTTTCACTAATATCGCTGATAAAATTTTAAATTTTCGACCTTTTTCAATGATATTATATCTCCAGATCATTATATATATATATATTATATATATGAATAAGAATGCCGCGAAACAATACCGAAACTAGTCGAGATTCTCACCGATTTAGTCGGGAACAGAACCGATTTTTGCCAAGATTTGAATAGAAAATGTACGGGGAGATCTTTTAATTTTTTTCTGATATAATGCCATATATATATATATATGTATATATATATATACATGAAATAGTAATCAATTTAAGATACCTGTCGATTCGCAAATCTCTTTTCGAGTTCAAAGCGCAAGCGTTTTATTCTTTTCGAACATTTTACACTGGAATTTCGTAGCTTTTCGGCGGCGACCGAACGGAATCGACTCGCCCGTAGCAATCTCGTTCGTGCCGCGCGTTTCTGTCACAAAGCGTTAACTTCTCTCTACGTTCATGCACAAAAGACAAGCGAGTGAGACCGACATAGCCGTATAGCGGAGAATACGAAAAGATCCACTTACCGTGTACGACCGGCGACGTAGACGTTCCTCTCACTGTAATTTTCACTCGATTAACCCGTTACGTGCCGGGTGATTTTACCACATTTTCAATATTTATCAGTGTTTCGATATTAATCAAGTTTCAAAATTTATCAGTGTTTCGATATTAATCAAATTTCAATATTAATTAGTTACAAATACAGTCTTCGGATGGCATTTACAATGAATCTGAAGAGGAAAAAACCTACGAGATGTCTCTCTCCCTCTCTATATATATATATAATATAGAATTTCTCTTTTCATCGTCGAACGATCGCCTCCCTAACAAATCCTGCACGTCGACAGTCGGTGACGCAGACGTGCGACCGATTCGAACCGAAAGCGTGATCGGCGGGCCACCTCGCGTCCATCGCGGGCGCGGACAAGGTTACCGTCACATCTCGAGCCGTACGGATCGTTCTGAACTCTTTATTTGTCGTATTACATGTTCGATACAGAAAGAGACTAAGCTAAGCATTGGAAAAGAGAACACTTAAGACGTATTACAATATATATATAAGGTATTTATCGTGTATAAATATAGAATCAGGTTGCCTGGCATGTAAAAAAAAACTAATAGATCGATCGAAATCATAGAGTAAAAACGAAAAACACGGCGGTCCGCCGACGCACGCCCGAATACAAGATAGATATCACAAGTTCGGCCGCGTACGGCGCACGGGGACGTCCCGCGTCGGTCTCGGACAAGGTACGCCGGCGCCGAGGCACGAATCTTCGGTGCGGCCTCCGGACGGACGACCGGAACGTTCGTTTCTCACCGAAGAATCCTTTTCGTTCAATATATATATATGTATATATATATATATGTGTATATATGTTTGTATGTATATATATAAATAAATCGAAAAGGTGCAGGTCAGAGGAACGGTGTCTGCTTCGATGCCGGACCGTTCTCGCCCCGTCGACCGAATACCTGTTCGAACAGCGTTCGACACACCGGAAGCCCGGAACACGCACGGTACCGTTCCGACCGGTTTCGGTCGTAGGGCGTACCGTTCGTCCGCACGGATACGTCTCGTCCGGGTACGGTCTCGAGACCGCGCCGCCTCGACCGGACCGGCCACGCGGTCACGTTTTATCACAGCTCCATCGCGTGGCGGCCGGAAGCGCCGGCGGCGGCGGCGGCGACGCACGCGCGCGACGGCTTCTCGGTCCCGTCGCTCTGCCGGACGTCCTGGCCGACGGCGCACATGTGCGCGCGGACGCGGTCGAGCGTCTTGTCGATGGCGCGCAGGCGCTTCTCGAGGCTCGTCGTGCCGAGCACGTCGACCTGAAACGGAACAGTCTTTTGTTATTTCCGGCCGTGTCACTTCCTCGATGGAGTGTGCTGTGTAGGAGAAGATTTTCGATCGTCGCGTACCTGCAGTTGTGTGTTGAGCGGGAGGATCGGCATCAGCCACCACGCCCACGCGGGCCCGTCGGGCGACGTGGGCCAGTCCGGTTCGACCGGTGGCATCGCGCCGAGCGTCCTCTCGACCTCGATCGACGTGCTACGGTTCCACGACGAGAGCCACTGGACCGCCTTCTTTCGGACGCGGTCGTGGAGTGCGGTCAACGCCTCGAAGTGGTCCGCCGGGACGGCGACGTCCTCGACGTACCTTATCGAAGCGGTATCGTAACCGTCCTGCAATACAAGAGTTACGAATGAAACGCGGCCCGATCCGTAATGAATAACTGGAAATAATTGCGGTTTATTACCGTCAAATACATATACAGAACCGCAATCACTTTCCTACCGCGACCAACCTTAAGTGTCGCAGTTCGACCACCCTTGCTCTATAATATTCATAACCGGTCGTGTTACTGTACGATATTCAATGAAAATCTCTTGCGAAAAATATATAAAATATTATCAACGAAATGACGAGATTGCATCATATATGACGCCGACTATAGTGTGTGAGCGGGCGATGCGCTGAAACGGTTCGGCGCGGCCGCGTTGCACTCGTCCGCGCCGGCGCGCACTTTTCGCCTGAACTGACGTATAGTCGTCGTCACGTAATAATCGAATTACATCAGTGTTGACATTTTTTCACTAATATCGCTGATAAAATTTGAAATTTTCGACCTTTTTCATTGATATTGTATCTCCAGAACATCATATTTTATATATATATATATATATATAAATATGTATATATATATATATATATATATATATATATATATATATATATGGGGTGGAGTTAAGTACATATGAGGATAAGAGTGCGCACCTTCTCTCCTTTCTCGACGACCTCGAACCGCTTCATGCCGACGGTCGAGAGGATCGACCTGCCGTCCTGCAGCGAGACGACGTCCCTTATCTCGAGCACTGTCCCGTACTTCGCGAACCTCTCGTCCGTGCGCGCGCTCGGCGCGGCCATCGCGAACCTCCTGCTCTTCGAGCGGAGGCACCGGCGCGTCATCAGACGGTACCGCGGCTCGTACACGAACAGCGGGCACGCGACGCCCGGAAAGCTCGTCGTGCACACGAACACCGGCACCTGCGAGTCGTTCTCGAACGATTCTATCTCGTCGGCCTGGTAGCGGAAGCGGTCGTCGTACTCGGACGCGGCGACGATCCGCGAGATCCGCTCGACGAGCGACGTCGCGCGTCTCGTCAGGTCGGACCTCGTGATCGGCGAGACGCACAGCGGGCACGACGTGCCGTAGTCGAGCGCCCGTTCGAGACAGCCGCGGCAGAACGTGTGTCCGCACGTGGTCGTCACCGGATCGAGCAGGCAGCGGCTGCACAGCACGCACTCGAGATCCGTCGGCGTCACGGGACGGTGCTGGATCGGAGGAGTGCGAGTATCTGAACAGACAGAGACCGGTCCTGATTTATATTTACATCTATTAAGGCGGTAGGAAAATAATTGCGGCTCATGGCCTTCAAATTCATTAATAGAACCGTAATTATTTTCTTAGTGACTTATACACACATGAATTAGATCGGTAAGAGAATAATTGCGGCTTATGGCCTTCAAATTCATTAACAAAACCGCAATTATTATCCTACCGAGCTAACATATACATATATTAGATCGGTAGAAATATAATTACGGTTTATGGCCTTTAAATTAATTAACAAAACCGCAATTGTTTTCCTACCGACCTGAACGTACATATATTAGGCCGGTAGAAAAATAATTGCGGCTCATGGTCTTCAAATTCATTAACAAAACTGCAATTATTTTCCTACCAACATAAAATGAAAATATATCAGGTCGATAGAAAAATAATTACGGTTTATTACCCTCAAATTCATTAATAAAACCGCAATTATTATCCTACCGAGCTAGCATGTGCATGTATTAGGTCGGTAGAAAAATAATTACGGCTTATAACCCACTAATTCATTAACAAAACCGCAATTGTTCAGTCATTAACAAAACTGTAATTATTTTTCTACCAACCTAATATATGTACGTGTTAGGTCGGTAGAAAAATAATTGCGGCTTATAGCCTTCAAATTCATTACCAAAACCGCAATTATTTTCTTACCGAGCTAGCGAGTACATATATTAGGTCGGTAGAAAAATAATTACGGTTTAATACCTTCAAATTCATTAACAGAACCGCAATTATTATCCTACCGACCTAACATGTACATATAATAGGTCGGAAGAAAAATAATTGCGGCTTATAGCCTTCAAATTCACTACCGAAACCGCAATTATTTTCCTACCGAGCTAGCGAGTACATATATTAGGTCGGTAGGAAAATAATTACGGTTTTTTCCCTTCAAATTCATTAACGAAACCGAAATTATTTTCCTACCGACTTAATATATGTACGTGATAGGTCGGTAGAAAAATAATTGCGGCTTATGGCCTTCAAATTCATTAACAAAACCGCAATTATTTTCCTACCGGCCTAATATATGCACGCGCTAGCTCGGTAGGATAATAATTGCGGTTTTATTAATGAATTTGAACGTTATAAACCGTAATTATTTTCCTACCGACCTAATATATGCACATGCTAGCTCGGTAGAAAAATAATTGCGGCTCATTGCCTTCAAATTCATTAATAGAACCGCAATTATTATCCTACCGACCTAACGTGTACATATAATAGGTCGGTAGGAAAATAATTACGGTTTATTACCTTCAAATTCATTAACAAAACCGCAATTATTTTCTTACCAACCAAATATATGTTCAAATATTGGGCCGGTAGGAAAATAATTGCGGTCTCGTTGTTGATATTGAATGTAAAAAACCGCAATTATTTTCCTACCGGCCTAATACATGTACATGTTAGGCCGGTAGGATAATAATTGCGGTTTACTGCCTTGAAATCGATTCGATTGCAAGCAAACACTCACTTTTGACTCTGTCGACTTCGCGCACGATCCGCTCGACGATCTTCCTGAGTTCGGTCAGGCCGATCACGCCCTGGAGGAGCTCCTCGTCGCCGCTCGACGAGTCCTCGCAGTCGCTGACGGGCGTCGCGGGACACGGTTCCGGCGGTATATGCAGGTACGGTCCGGCCGAGTGGCACCTCGTGCGCAGCAGACGTTTCGACGACAACAAGTGATGCAGGACCTGAGGAACAGCGACGATCGACATGTCAGTGGACCTGTAGAAAGGACGGTCCGTCCGCGCGCGCGCGGGCACCCACCTTCCCGACGACGTGCGCTATCGACTGGTTCCGGGATTCGCAGAACGTCGCCAGACAGAACGCGGCGATGCTCTCCTCGAGGTGGACGATCCCCTTGCGTCGGTACTCGCGGCTCAGTCTCCTGCGGAGCTTCGCGTCCATGGTGTTCTCGGCGAACTGCTGCGATTTCTTAGCAGGATCTGAAAAAGGACAGAGCTCAAACGACCGAATTTCTCTGCTGGCGATTTCCTATCGACTAAGAAAAATTCGACGGATTCGACACGAGATCGGCTCGTAAAATGAAGGACCAAGAGGCGATACTGCTATGTCCTTGCGATTCTATCCGTACAAGTATAATCAAGGATAAAAAATCGATGCTGTTAGTTCGAAGCGTCGAAATCCGTCGATCACGGCCGTTAAACGATCGAGGCATCGACTTACAAACCACGCATTCATACCGAAAGAGTTTATTTTGCATTTGGCGGACATTAAAGAGTGCTGTGCATTATCAGCCGGTCAAAAATCGCATAGAAAATATTTTTAATCGAACGTGTGACGTTTAGCATCTCGCATGACGGCGAATATAGTGTGCGAACGGTCGGCGCGGCCGCGTTGCACTCGCGCGCGCCGGCGCGCGCGTTCCCCCTGAACTGGAGTATAGTCGGCGTCATCTAACAATCGAATTACATCAGTGTTGATCTTTTTTTTATTATCACCGGTTTGACAGTTTCGAATTTTCGATTGTTTCGACTGATTTTGTATCTCAGAGGCATCATTATATATATATATATATATATATATATATATATATATATATATATATATATATATATATATATATAGAGAGAGAGAGAGAGCTTCGTCGAAGCCGCACCGAGACGCCGATCGTTCTTCCCGTGATCTGCATGAGAAAACGACGCCGTGTCATAAATCGGCCGCGCGTTAGGCAGTCGCTGGCCCGCTGCCAGGCACACACACGTCCGAGGGTCCGGGAATAATGACCCGAACGTGTGAACCGGCGGCGCGGCGTTCCGAAAACAATGCGCGCCCGACGGAAGCGTCGATTGATTGCCGCGAGGCGGCACTCACGTGGGGTCATCACACCTTGCATACGTGACATACGAGTCGTACTCGGTTCGGCGTGGGCGTTTCGCATGAAACGGTAACGCGGGCGCGTTCGTTTCTGATCGGGGGACGCGGCGGCGAAGGTCGCGGGACGGGAGACGGATTTCGGAGGATTCGCGGTTCGATTTTTTCTCTGTTTTCAAGTCGTGCGCACGGTTTTGTTGACATCTGAACATCGTTTTCTTTGTTTTCAAGCACACAGCAGGCTTTTTTGACAACTGAAGATCATTTTTTTTTGTTTTCAAGCCCGCAGCAGGCTTTTGTTGACATCTGAACATCGTTTTCTCTGTTTTCAAGCCGGAAGCATGTTCTTGTCGACATCTGAACATCGTTTCATTCGTTTCCGAGCACACAGCAGGCTTTTCTGACAACTGAACACCATCGTCTTCGTTTTGAAGCCCGCAGCAGGCTTTTGTGGACAACTGAAGATCATTTTCATTGTTTTCAAGACCGTATCAGCAAGATATTGTTGACATCTGGACATTTTTTATCGTTTTAAGTAGTTCGATCCGGCAGTTATCAAGTGTCATTATTATTTTAAGGAAGAAAACGACAGAAAAAAGAATCGAAATTCGGAAAATCCGGTTCAGGGTTCCACGTCCCATCGTTTCAAACCACTCCTCGCTCGCGCCCGCTTCCTGGAGCGCGACCCTGCTTTCACGACCGGTTCAAAAGGGAACGACAAGACCGCGGACCTGACCTCAACTTCCATTCAACGCGCGACTGCGTCGCGAATGTGATCTCAGCACGAGAAAACGGTCTCCGACTCGAAACCGTCCCACTTACCGTTCGTCCTGCCGGAACACTCCTTGGCGGCGGCCGCGCCGTCCCGTCCGGCCGTGACCTTGTTGACGAGCCCTTGGACGAGCACGTTCGTCTTCAGGCACGTCACCGACGCCGCTTCGAACGTCTGCGCGCAGACGGGACATCTGTAGAACGCCGGCGTCGGCGCCGACGGCGGCTCGACGGCGGCGCCGCCGTCGGACGCGCACATAGCGCGCGACGCGTACGGAGGAGCGCTCACGGTGCGTGACATGCACAGGCACGAGCGGGACACGGTGTGACCGCAACACAGCGTCACGGGCGCGCGCAACAGTTGACCGCATGTCGGACAGTTGAGCGCCTCGCGCAGATCGGTGCCCCACATCTTTGCTCTCTTTCTGTAAAAAAAAAAGAAGTCAGGATTTCATTCGATCGGAATTTATGTATGTACGTATATATATATATACAGAATGTTGGAAAAGATCTAATGACCGATAAATAATTCACGACCTTTAATATGTCATGTTAGACGACGAATAAAGATGTCAGCACGTGTTTTCGTGCAACAGATCTGTGCCAATATCAATAATGTGATTATAGTAAGCTAATCGTTTCTATTTTTTTCGACAGTCGGTCGTTTTATGTTTCAGACGGTCATCTTGTTTCTCCGACAGTCATATTGTTCCGATAGACATTTTGTCGCATAGTATAATCAGTTTTCCATTAACCACATTGCATTTTCAGTCAGCCGAATCGTAAATTAGTCCCAGGGTGTAAGAAAATCCTGATTTTTAATTGGTTAGTCTCACGATTTCGTCAACCAATCATACAGCTAGAGCAAAATCCTAGTTTCCTATTAGTCAGAATGGATTTTCTGATCAGCCAATCGTAAATTAGTCTCAGGGTGTAAGAAATCCTGATTTTTAATTGGTTAGTCTCACGATTTCGTCCGGCCAATCATACAGCTAGAGCAAAATCCTAGTTTCCTATTAGTCAGAATGGATTTTCTGATCAGCCAATCGTAAATTAGTCCCAGGGTGTAAGAAAATCCTGATTTTTAATTGGTTAGTCTCACGATTTCGTCAACCAATCATACAGCTAGAGCAAAATCCTAGTTTCCTATTAGTCAGAATGGAGTTTCTGATCAGCCAATCGTAAATTAGTCCCAGGGTGTAAGAAATCCTGATTTTTAATTGGTTAGTCTCACGATTTCGTCAACCAATCATACAGCTAGAGCACAATCCTAGTTTTCTATTGGTCAGAATGGATTTTCTGATCAGCCAATCGTAAATTAGTCTCAGGGTGCAAAAAATCCTGATTTTTAATTGGTTAGTCTCAAGATTTCGTCCGACCAATCGTACAGCTAGAGCAAAATCAGATTCATATACATTACCGCAATTGTTTCCTTACCGACCATATTTGAAAATATTAGCTCGGTTGGAAAATAATTGCAGTTTACGTCCTTCAAATCCATACACACTACCGCAATTAATTTCCTACCGACTTGATATATGTACAAATTATATATGTACAAATTAGTTCGGTAGGAAAATAATTGCGGTTTATTATCTTCAGATTCATATACGCTACCGCAATTATTTCCCTACCGACTTAATTTTTGACAATATTAGCTCGGTAGGAAAATAATTGCGGTTTAAGTCCTTCAAATTCATACACACTACTGCAATTAATTTCCTACCGACTTGATATATGTACAAATTAGTTCGGCAGGAAAATAATTGCGGTTTATTATCTTCAGATTCATATACGCTACCGCAATTATTTCCCTACCGACTTAATTTTTGACAATATTAGCTCGGTAGGAAAATAATTGCGGTTTAAGTCCTTCAAATCCATACACACTACCGCAATTAATTTCCTACCGACTTGATATATGTACAAATTAGTTCGGCAGGAAAATAATTGCGGGTTGCGACCTTCCTAGTTTCCTATTAGTCAGAATGGAGTTTCTGATCAGCCAATCGTAAATTAGTCTCAGGGTGTAAGAAATCCTGATTTTTAATTGGTTAGTCTCACGATTTCGTCCGACCAATCATACAGCTAGAGCACAATCCTAGTTTCCTATTAGTCAGAATGGAGTTTCTGATCAGCCAATCGTAAATTAGTCTCAGGGTGTAAGAAATCCTGATTTTTAATTGGTTAGTCTCACGATTTCGTCCGACCAATCATACAGCTAGAGCACAATCCTAGTTTCCTATTAGTCAGAATGGAGTTTCTGATCAGCCAATCGTAAATTAGTCTCAGGGTGTAAGAAAATCCTGATTTTTAATTGGTTAGTCTCAAATTTCGTCCGGCCAATCATACAGCGACAGTAAAGTCCTAGTTTTCTATTAGTCAGAATGGATTTTCTGATCAGCGAATCGTAAATTAGTCTCAGGGTGTAAGAAAATCCTGATTTTTAATTGGTTAGTCTCAAATTTCGTCCGGCCAATCATATAGCTAGAGTAGAATCCTAGTTTTCTATTAGTCAGAATGGATTTTCTGATCAGCGAATCGTAAATTAGTTTCAGACAGACTTCTACCGACTTGATATATGTACAAATCAGTTCAGTAGGAAAATAATTGCGGGTTGTGACCTTCAGATTCATATACGCTACCGCAATTATTTTCCTACCGACTTAATATTTGAAAATATTTGCTCGGTAGGAAAATAATTGCGGTTTAAGTCCTTCAAATCCATACACACTGCCGCAATTAATTTCCCTACCGACCTAATATTTGAAAATACTAGCTCGGTAGGAAAATAATTGCGGTTTATGTGTACCAGCCGGCTGTCGAATCTCTTCGAAGGGCCACACATCGAACACAGGCCATCAGGACCGTTCCTCATTCGTTTCTCGTTTGTGCCCCGTCCAGTTGTTTCTGATAATTCCACACAGCCGACTGTGACAGCTGGCTCGATCGTCTATCGCTGGCGATTGTGAAAAAATCCGAATACGGACCTGAGATCCCGTACAAAAAAACACAGGACCACGACAAACGCGATCAAGAGATTTCCTAGAATTCGTTTTCCAGTGCTATTTTCTACCTGGCGATCCTGCACGTCGGTGCATATTTTTCTTCTTGCCGAACATCGAAAATACATTTGATATAAATACTCGACCGATTGTTCCTCTCTGATTTACGGTCTTCGAGACGAGAGAGACAGAAGAAGAAAAAAAACAAAAACACGACGCCGCGACACATAAATAATCCGGAAATAAATAAATTTCGGCACGTGGACGCCGTCTTATATAACAATTGAAGATCTATCTCGTACCGGGCGGATTAGAACGGAACAGAGACGACAACAGGAATTCAATGTCGCCGCGGCGTGATTTACGGACGACGGCGTCGAGTGACTCGCCCGGCCGAGCCAAAACGACACACCGGGAAGTGGGTACTGTCGTCGACAGGATACACAGACAGACACAGGTACGGAATTAAATGATTAGCGCGGCCGGTGCCAAGTTCTCCTTCCTCTCGGAAGAGCGACACGCGGATCTGAGCGCGCGCTAGAGAGAGACGGACGCGCGGATCCGTTCCCGAAAGAACAATTTGTCGCTTGATGTGTCGGACGGGCGCGTGGGCGAGTCTGATGGGCGAAACGTTTGTTCCGACCTGATAAATGTTCGCGATTTAGCGGGATTTAATTAGCGCAGACGTGTGTCTGCATGCGTGTGCGAGAGAGACAGACAGAGGTTCGAATAGGAACGCGAAAACGTGTCACGGCCAGGGATTATTTCCCACGCTCTCCTTCTCTGTGTTTCGGCCGGTTTTCTTTTCTTTCTGAAGGGTTTTCTGATCGTGACGTCCGTGGAAAACGTATAACATCTGACTGGAAGGCCACTCTCGTCTGTTAAACATCCGAATATCGTTTTTATCGCGTTCGAAACGTGCTCGGACTTTTGTTGACAGCTGAACATCCATTTCGATTGTTTGAATATCACAAGTAGGCTTTTGTTCGAACAGGCGAACGTCGTTGTTATTGTTATATATTATTGTAGTAGGCTTCTGTTAATATCTGAACGCACACGCGGACATTTTGAGCATCGTCTTTATATTAATTTATATAAATTTCAGCGATTGTTTTCCTGACGGACCTATTATATACATATATTGGGTCGATGGGAAAATAATTGCAGATTATTACAGTCAAATTCGTATACAGAACCGTAATTATTTTCCTATCGACCTGAAATATAAATAAATTTGGCCGGTGGAGAAACAATTGCGGTTTATTACGTTCAAATTCATATACATTACCGTAATTACCTTCCTACCGGACCTAATAAATACATATGTCAGGCGGTAGGAAAATAATTCCGGTTTAAAACCTTCTAATTCATATAAATTACCGCAATTACTTTCCTGCTGACTTAATACATAAACAAATCAGATTGGTAGGAAGATAATTGCGGTCTGTGATCTCCAAATGCGTACAAATTACCGCAATTATTTGCCTACCGACTTAATATATACATATATCAGGTCGGTAGGAAAATAATTGCGGTGTATCTCCTTCAAATCGATATACACTACCGCAATTAATTTCCTACCGACTTAATATATGTACAGAATAGATTGGTAAGAAAATAATCGCGTTTTATGGCATTGTAGTGCTTCGGCATTACGGTGTTTTGTCATTGCAGTGTTTTGTTTTAATGATGTCTGGTTATTGCAGTGTTTTGTCCTGATGGTGGGTTGTCTTTACAGTGTTTTATTTTAATAGTGTTTTGTTCTGACAGTGTTTTGCCTTTAGTGTTGTTTTAATGATGTTTTGTCATTTCAGTGCTTTATTATTACAGTGTTTTGTCATTGCAATGTTTTGTTTTAATGATGTTTTGTCATTACAGTGTTTTGTCTACAAAGCGTTTTGTTTTAACTGTGTTTTGTCATTGCAGTGTATTGTTTTAACAGTTTTTTGTCTTTACAGTGTTTTGTTTTTATTTTGTTTCGTCCTGTTTCTTTTTTTTTTAAAAAAATAGAGTTGTCTTTACAGTGTTTTGTCTACAAAATGTTCCGTTTCAATGGCGTTTTAGCATTACAGTGTTTTGTTTTAATGATATTTTGTCATTACAGTGTTTTGTCTGCAAAGCGTTTTGTTTTAACTGTGTTTTGTTATTGCAGTGTGTTGTTTTAACAGTTTGTTTGTCTTTACAGTGTTTTGTTTTAATGATTCCGTCTCATTACAGTGTTTTGTCTATCTAGCGTTTTGTTTTAACGGTGTTTCGTGATTGCAGCGTGTTGTTTTAACAATTTTTTGTCTTTACAGTGTTTTATTTTAATAGTTTTGTACTTACAGTGTCTTCTTTAGAAATGTTTCGATTTAATGGGCTTTCAGCATCACAGTGTTTTGTTTTAACGGTGTTTTGTCATCACAGTGTTTTGTTTTAATATAGTTTTGTCATCACAGTGTTTTGTTTTAACAGTTTTTTGTCATAACAATGTCCTGTTCAACAAAACAAGACACTGTTACGTCGACGTTCTGTCGTCACTGTGTATTGTTTTCACTGTTTGTTTCTTTTGTTTTGAAAACATACATCTTTCTACCAAACCGACCGATCGGAAACGTCTACAAGACGTCT
Organism: Acanthacorydalis orientalis; assembly: GCA_034766995.1. Lineage (NCBI taxonomy): Eukaryota > Metazoa > Arthropoda > Insecta > Megaloptera > Corydalidae > Acanthacorydalis > Acanthacorydalis orientalis. The sequence goes on along the minus strand of CM068325.1, from coordinate 4,949,258 downwards.
TCGACGGACAGAAAAGAACCCGCGCGCGCCTCGAATCGACACGAGTGTCTATTCCGATCGACCTGTCAGAATCTGACAGACAGACAGGCCAGCCGTGTCAACAACAACACACAACAAACGTCAAAACAATCGGAGACCGGACGACACGCTCTGATAAGACGCGTTTCTTCTCTCTCTCTCTCTCTCATACAGAATTAATGAAAAATGTCGTACCGCGCACACGGGACACAGCGCTGGATATTCCTTCTTCACAGGGACCGATATCTGTGACTGACGACACACACCGTTCCCATCTTCGGTACGCACGGGCGAGAGTCGAACGAAACCGGACCGAAACGACGATGATAACAAAAACAAAACACTGACACGAGTCGAACGAGAACGTTTAGAAGCGCGACGCTCGGATATAGAGTGATCTGCGTCCGAACTGCGACTCGCAACTGAACGTTCGGCCGCGTCTAGTCGCCGGGGGAACCGTAAAGACCGGTTCCCCCACTCCGAAACAACGGAACGTTCATTCCGAGTGATCATCACGCATGCTAGATAAATGGGATTCGCAATGAATCGAGATCGATTCGATCGTTGCTATTTCTAGACGAGTTTTCCGATCGGACAAGGTCGGAAATTCGGTACTGATAACAGTTGAGCCCTTATCGCGTTTCTCTGGATCGATCCACTCACGGGTTTCCCGAAAATCGAGCGGTCGATGCTCGAGATCCGAGTGGGAGAAAGATCCGTGCTGTTTCACTTGGAGTCACCGCTTGTAGAATTCTCTTAGGGGGAGAAAGATGAGAGCGATTCTAGTGTCATCGTCAGGGAAAACCGAAGATCTCGAGTAGAGATCTTCAGTGAGAGAAACAGAGATTCAGATCAAGCGGGATTCTCGAGCTTCTACGGAACGGTCACCCCATCCAGACGAAAACACCACCATAGGCTGATCAAAACATCCTCAAATTCGTGCAAAAAAAAAAAAAATCCTGAAGATCAATGTTTTTTCCCGCCCGATCCGAGTTCAAAACCAACATGTTTTTTTTTAATACAAAAAACATTACTTAAGTCACATTCGATTTTTTCTTTAACACAAAACCCGACCGCTCGTGCGTTTCGGATTCGGGTCAATCTCGATCGGTGCCGCTCTTCTCGCACATTTCTCAACGAACAAAAACGACGCGGGTTGCGCAACCGGCGACGATTCGATTGAGGTTATGTGTCCATTCCTAGCGGATCGTTTCGTCCGTACGTCGGCGATATTCTGATCGAATCGAACCTCACAGACGGGGATCTGAACCGGAAAACGGATCCGAGACCTTCTCATCGGATCTTCTGAGGACACGGATCGAGATCTCGAGAGTCCTGCATCGATTCCGAGCGACGAAATCGATTATTATTTAATATATATATGTATATATGTGGTGAAGGAGTTCTGAAATACATTCACATCTATCGATCTCTCTCTCAATATGTCTCTGTCGCACGTTGTGCAAGCAGAACGGTCGGCTGTTGTATCATCAAGTTCTGCGGTGTGTTGTACAGAAACTGTTACGTGCGCGAGGTTTAATCTTAATTAAATATGTTACAAATCCGACGTGTGTGTGTGTGTGTGTGTGTGGTAATGCGACCTTTATGTAATGCAACGCAACGCAACAACCGACCGACACACGGGCAAAGAAAGAAAGAAAGAAAGACGTACGAACACACTTCTATAGTGTACCGTTGAAATTTAACGATCATTTTTCGTTGTTAGCTAACGAACAGTGTTCGTGTCGATCGCGCCGTGCTCACTCGACTGTATACTCAGCGGCACTCGTTCGACGACCGTGCACAGTGTACGGGCCCGACAGATAGAGAGAGAGAGAGTGTTTCGGCATCCGAACAGAAATGTATGATGATTTATGTGCCCGGTTTTTCAAGTATCTCGGCATTGAAAATCAGAAAAGTATTTTTTTTCAGCGGCTCGTCTCGAATTGTTCGACGGGAAGAAATCGATGGGAGGATTCAAATATTGATCGATCGTTTGTTACAGGTCGATTTTTCATATATATATATATATATATATATATATATATATATATATATATATATATATATCGATCGCAGTATACAAACATCTAGCACACTTGTATTCAAGATCGATTCTTTTTTTGTTTGAAAAAAAAACAATCATAGTAATCCGTGGAGAAATTTGTTTATAACCGACTCTCAACTGTTTATGAATCTATCGTTTGTCACAGGTCGATTTTGAAGAAAAATCGTAGACACCCGTGGACGAATTTGTTTATAACCGACTCTCAACTGTTTATAAATCGATCATTTGTTACAGGTCGGTTTTAAAGAAAAATCGTAGACACCCGTGGACGATTTTGTTTATAACAGACTCAACTGTTTGTCGCTCGTTTGTTTTATGTCAAATCTACGGTTTTTCGGCGCGGATTTCGATCGGGAGTGATCCAGATGTCCGTCAGTCGCCGTTGGAACGTCGATCTAGCAACGGTTTGATGTTTTTCGATGGGATTTTGGTATAACAGAGACGCGGATGTCGACTGTTTCGTCGGTTTTCGGAACGATCCAGCGCTCGTACCGACCGCCCACCGATCCAGTATGCGCGGACGTGTCGGTCCACGATATTTCGGGCAGAGATCTCGAGAGAGAACCGAATAAGGGACCGGGTATTATGTCACGAGCCCGATATTTCCTTCTGAAACGTAACAGGACGACTCCGATCGCCTCGAATCGTAATCACCGTGGCGTGGAAAAAAACAAACGAACACAACAGAGTACATAACTCGATCAGTGAATGAACCGTACGGACAATTCGCATTATTATAATGTACAGTCCGTGAACGAATTGTTATCATAGAGAGACGTCGATGTCTGTGCAGGTGAAGGTCCTACGTAACCTCGAACTGACGGCCGCTCCCTCCGCGCCGCGACAATACCCGTTCTCCGTTCGGCCGCCCCGTCGGGCCGCGTTTAATAACAGTATTATGACAGCAGCGACTTTACGTCACCGTCGTCGCACAAAAGACTCGGCACACACACACACACACGTACGAAAGTACACTCGGCCTTTTAATTGGATTTAGTAGTTACATCGTCTACCTGCGGCAGACGGTACTCGCTTCGAAACCGGATCGTACGGAATCTATTTATGTGGGGCATCGGTTTGTTTTTTTATTATTATTATCCGACAGGAATTATCTAACTTGTGTATTGTCTTGGACACGTACGAGTTTCCCGCATATTGAATCACCTTTCCTCGTCGATGATCACGATTTCGGGGGATCGATACGCGCCTGTGACACTTCGGAGAGAAGTACCGGGCTCGAGACACAATGTCGGCCCGGAATGACGGTTTGGAGCCGTTTTTGGGGCGAAATTCGAACGTAACGTTCACCTATCTGTGTGCAGATTTATTCTACGATTTTTATTAAAAATCGACCTGCGACAAACGATTGACCGAAAAACAGTTGAATCTGTTATAAACAAATCTGTCCACGGGTACCTATGATTTTTCTTAAAAATCGACCTGTAACAAACGACTGATCGACAAACAGTTGAGTCTGTTATAAACAAATCTGTCCACGGGTGTCTACGATTTTTATTAAAAATCGACCTGTAACAAACGACTGATCGACAAACAGTTGAGATTGTTATAAACAAATTCGTCCACGGGTGTCTACGATTTTTATTAAAAATCGACCTGTAACAAACGATTGATCGACAAACAGTTGAATGTGTTGCAAACAAATTTGTCCACGGGTTGCTACGATTGTTTTTTTTTTTTTAAAAAAAAAACAAGAATCGATCTTGAATACATGTTTGATAGATATTTGTATATTCCATGCGATATATATATATATATATATATATATATATATATATATATATACCATTGTTCAAGTGTCTAAAATAAAACAACCGAGCATAAATAATAGAAACGTATAATTCACAATTACGTAAACTTGAATTTCGTGCGGGCTGTTGACCTCGGTCTGTCGACTCTTAATGTGCGGTCGGTCAACATCGACACACACACACACACGCTGTTACATAAACACGATATCGTACAGTGAGGCACCCGTACAAATACACGTACACAGGGATCCATACAAAGAGATAGTAATTATCAGAAGAAAAAGACGGCGGATTTGTTTACGAATGTGGCAAGTGAGCGCCTCCAAGGTCAGGCCCCGCATCTAAATTGTAATCGAAATCATTCTCTACACTCGCCCACCACATGCAACAGCGTTTCGTCGCTCACACTTACATCACCCGAAAGCGGACGGGCGTGCAATTTTCGATATGAAAAAACACACACACACACACATATATATATATATATATATATATATATATATATATATATATATATATATATACCGGTGCGGTGGTGCAATCGGACCGCTTTGTTTCGCTGGAATGTTATTACATACAGGGCGGTGTCGTAACCGCACGTCATGGTCACTGTGGCCGGGCCTGAACGACAATAAACGGACGCCGTCGTCTTGAAGAGCCCGTTTTTTCTGTCGCCCGAGCTCGGATCGAAACCCGCGTCCGTCAGACACGGGACGGATCCGTTCGACGCGACCGGATCGGGTCGTCGGTAGTCTTCGGCCCGTGAACGCACCGGATCGACTCTTACAGAGTAGATCGGGGCGGTAGGAAAATAATTGCGGTGTGTGAGATTCGGATTCGTACGTGTTACCGCAATTATTTTCCTACCGCGCAAATGTATGCATGTTTCAGGTCGCTAGGAAAATAATTACGGTTTGCGTCATTCAAATTCGTGTACACTGCCGCAATTAATTTCCTACCGACTCAATACATGTAGAAAATAGGTCGGTAGGAAAACAATTGCGGTTTATAACATTCAGATTCGTGTAAATTACCGCAATTACATCCCACCCACCTAATATATACTTATATTATGTAGGTAGGAAAATAATTACGTTTTACGTCCTTCAGATTCATATACACTATCGCAATCAATTTCCTACCGACTTGATACATGTACGAATCAGATTGGTAGGAAAATAATTACGGTTTATGACCTTCAGATTCATATACACCACAAAAAAAAAAAAACAAAAATCAACCGCGTTCGAACACATAAACAAAATCAATATGTCGTCTCGATAAGAAGAAATCCGTATCAATCCGCGCACACATCAATCCGTACGTGTTTTGTTTGTGTGTGTGCGCGCGCGTCCGTTGTTTTGTTTTTTGTTTTTTTTTTATATAACACAAGACATTCGAACGGTACGAAGGATGTGCGCGTATCGAACGACATATCTATTAATAGATGTGCGAAGAAGAAGAAGAAGAATCGGCGGAGATTTGCATAACGCACTTATGTCGATATTATGATAAGGGCGACTGCGACGATCGTGCGGATCGCGTGGGCGTCTTATCCAACGGTCCGTGTGTTCTATTCCCGTCCGACGATTACGATTACATGATTGCGTTGCGTTGTGTAAGTGCTTTCGGGCTGGCGGACGGGGGTTCCGTCCGGATGATGGCGGTCGTGTACAGTTCTATAAATAACAAGTATGTCTGTCGAGCCTCCCCGTGATGATGTGTGTCTGTCTGTTTACTTATTTATTTATAAAAAAAAAAAAAAGGAGAGACAGAAAGCGGTACTGGGAAATAATTCAGAAGGGCAAGTGTTCTCGGAAGTGGCGGGAAAAAAACTGTCATCCTACAAACAGAACTGCTATTAAGACCATTCCCGGTTTTTTGAAACTTTTTCCCGGAAAACTCGCAGGGACATCAATGAAAATCTCATCGACACGGCACACTACGCTCAATTACTTACAGTGGATAAATACCGGCGACGGTAAGGGCGCCGCAAAAGATACATGCATCAAACCGGCCAAACACGGCCCTGTACAAATACTTAGAAACAACAGAATTTATTTTCATTTTAGACGATCCAACTCCGTAACAGTTGCCACAAAGTTAGCAGCAAGCGACTCGATTCTGTCGCGAGGACACTTTTAGGTCTCCTGTTTGATAAATTAGCGAGACGACGAATTGTCATCAACGATGAACAATTATTAGAGTAAATATGTATATATTTCAACTTTCAAGCATTCGAATTTTGTTTTAGGCATTAGTTATTAAGTTATTCAGCCCAGCTATCACGTTAGAATGGGGTTTATTTATGAAAATGTATCAGAACAGTGTGTGTATATATATATATATATATATATATATTTCATATTTTTCTACTCATTTCATTGCATACTTCTTTCTTATTCTCCTTCATTCAGTCAGTGATCATACACAAGCTGTTCAACAATTAAATAAACGAACGTTTCTTGATAAAGCAGCAATAAACAAACTGTTGAAAATCTGAAATTGAAAGAATAAATGACTTAACTGTCGAATTTGATTACAAATTTTCGACTAAAGGCAAAGAAATATACTAAAAACATCATCATCCATTAATAAATTATATATATATATATATATATATATATATATATATATATATATATATACACACTAATAAGAAATGATATATTCATCTCTTTTCTACACATCTCATTACCTATCGCTTCTCTTTTTCTCTCTCATTACATTAATGATTATACACGAACGTCAACAATTAAACGAGCGTTGCTAAGCAACGCTCGTTTGTTTAAAAAACCATGCAAATTAGCAGAAATGGCTTAAACGTCAAAATTCATTACAAAATTCATTATTACATTAGTTTACCAACTGTAAACATTTATTGGCGAATACATATATATATATATATATATATATATATATATATATATATATATATATATATATATATTCCTTAATATTTAAGTAGTTCAATTTTATTTCAGACATCTAGACAAGTGTTCATGCACAGCTGACACAAAAAGTGAGGTTCTTCTAAACGAAAAACGTATCAGAAAGTCAAATGTATGCAAATATAACGGGCAAGATTTTTATAAATTATTTCGTAAGTGCTATTGAATACGTTTCTGATACACATTATGCATATTACATACATATATAGACCAACGATTGATATAAATTAAATCTTAATTGCCGTTTTAAATTAAATCGAACTTCGACATATATATATATATATATATATATATATATATATATATCACATAACACAACTGTATAGCAATAAATAATAAATTGCGTACACAGATTACAATGTAATAGATGACATAACGAGCATAAAGATTTCAAAATTGAAATTATTACACTTCGACCTAAATACGTTTCAAAAGGGCGTTACGTAATGGCGCGAACACACATACACACACCGCCAAGTACGTACTACACACAGCTGTGCACACACACACACACACATATGCATGAAGGTACGAAATCGCAATCAACAAACGTATGAATAATATTATTCAATATACGAATGGTTCATGTATGAATGAGTGTGCATACATAAATAAGTATGCATACACGTACTTGTATATGAATGTGGAGTAGTTTTCACTGATCGGCATTCGTGTGTGTGTGTGTGTATGTCCGTTTTTTTGATAAAACTGTAGCGTGGCGTTCGTGTGTTTTCAGTGAAGGAACGAGCAATAATCAAGAACAAAGAGACAATGGAAACGATATGGTTAAAGTGACTCAGGGACGTGGCGTTCACGTAACGCGCCGACACGTTCGGGTCGGTTCGGCCGCGTTCGTGCGCGTGCACGTCGCCGCGCAACGCCGTGCCGATCCGGTCGCGTCACACCTTGCAATGTAAACATTATGTAAACTGTCTATTGTCTGCTTTATATCAATTTATAACGAGACCGTACGCGTACCTTATAAATAAAACATGCACCGGCCGACGTACACGGTCGTATCGTTACGTCTCCGGACCGCGGATCGATTGAAAACCCATCGCCACCGACGCACTCCGCACCGACCACCGTTATATAAGCGTTAATACGTATTTCGACTCACCGTTGGCGGCGCGACGTCTTCATGCGGCAGCGCGGACGGCTCGAACACGCGGCACAGACGGTCGAGGCGTTTTCGGAGGCGTTCGACGATATTTTGCGCACTTTTCGCGTCGACGACGGTTCGAATCAACGCACCACATGTAGAGTGCTGTTTGTCATGAGCGGCATGTGGTGGGCGCGAGAGCGCGTGCGCCGCGCTTATGTCACTCGGCGTACGATGACAACGCGCGGGGCGGCCCGCATCGCGAGGAGACCGGCCCTGCACACGGCAGGACGACACTCTATGTCGGTCGTGATCGGCACGATCTGCACGATCCCGCCAGCCAGGATATCGGGATCGATACGGTTTGTTTTATTCCAGAGCTGTCAATCGGACAGATGGTTCCGTGTCGCGTCACTGGCGGCAGCACCGGCTTGACCATCTTGAAGCACGGTTTACACTGTAATAAGATATTGGAATCACACACAAATTACACAGAAATAAAAAGAAATAAATAATACTTTAATTAGCGATACAATTGAACTATCTTCTTATTAATATATTACCATTCTTCTCCTTGCCACCCTCTTCTATTATTGAATTTATCAGTTAAAAGACATGAAGTACATTTTCGAAGATTCGAATCCTTTCCACAGATTAAAATATTTATAATTATATACATTTACACCCCTTTAATACATCTGGCTTGGATAATCAAACATCCCTAACATCCTAAACATTATATCAGTCGCTTATGTTCAATGAAAATAATTAATTACCTGAATAAGATTTCATCCACATTAACTGTCGATAAAGATTACTTTTCTGGAATAGTTTCGATTTATTTAATCGAACATATACAGTGGGGGACTCGGGGGGTGCCGAGGGATCTTGGCATCCCTCAAAGGACAAGGAAAAAAAATTACTATGCCTTATATATACACAAGGAGATTAATTTAACCACGACTGAAGTAATTCAAGAGCTTTGTAAAAAGTAAACTTTATTCTTTAAATGAATTTTATTGAATTCGTACTAAACACTTTTTATGTGTAACTCAGCCCCCTTTAAAATTAAATTCTGGATGCGCTACTGTGTGTGTATATATATATATATATATATACGTATAATTTTATACATATACTTCTTATCGTGGAGAAAACATTCAGGCCACCTAATGATTCTAAGAGCTACATATTAGTAATAACAAACCAACCGGTCACAAAATCAACTTTTCATTCGTTCGCACAAACCGAACAGATACATTGTCGTAACGTAGAAATATTGGAATTACAGAACGACATTTGTACTGAAATAGAGATGTAGCTCGTATAGATATAAGGAAGTTTCGAACCTGTACACGTTAGGAAAAAGGATCAAATCAGAAAACATGCTAAAAGGGAACGAGCAGTTTTCACAAAGCGTTTTAGAGATGTAAAGTATTCACTGTGAATCAAGAGATAGATTGAAGAGTTACATTGAGCAGATGTATGTGTATATATGTATATACACTCACGTATATATTCATGGAAAGAGAGATAAGAAAAATTAACTACTGATGATAAGCAAGGCGAAGATGAGACATTTTGTTGAAAGTCATACTTCGCTTTCTGTCATCCACGAATTGCATTTATCTTCGACCCTGCACTTATTCAGTTTTTCTATTTATCAAGGTGTTTGACTTTTGTATTAAGTTAAAAATAGATGAGGTTGTATTTATTAATGAAAACCTGTAAATTTATCAATTACAATTAATTGACTTTATAAATTTATACATACATACAAACTATATATATATATACATCAAGTATTATTACCTAAAGTATATATACTTATATGTATATTAATTAATATATTTTTAAGTGACATACCTTAATGAGCAAAAAAAATTAATAAATGTAGAAATGTAAGGTTAGAAACACCAACAGTCTACTCTCAACAGAGAGCGAACTATGATTTCCAACGAAATGTTCAATCCCCATCACGCTCGTCGGCCAAAAGTGTATTCTTTCTATGCATTCGTATATTTTTCGTACCCATTTCTAACATACAAAAACACGAAATTAATTTATTATTACCACCTTGCATATGTTAAATATAATTTCGAAAACATGACTAATTAAAGTAGCCAATATTTATGCACATTAAATTTCATATTACTCTCCTTACCTTTTACGTGCATGCACGTTTTACTTGCAAAAAAATATTTTCAAACTTTCAAAAACCCTATTAAATGAAATTATTTACCTATATTTTAGTCACACTTATAATATGCCCACTTTAAATGAATATAAAAACTAGGCGATATAATATTAATCTGATAGAGAACTGATGGTGCATCGAGTATAGGTTAGAAACGATTGAACTATAAGTCAAAACGCGTTATGAAAAAAATATATATATAATGCACAAAACATGAGGAATGATGTAAAGGATGTAACAGAGGCAATAGGTCGGAATAAAACACGTAACACGACAAACGTTTATATATATATATATATTTTTTTTTGTATTTAATGCTCACAACAAATAATTATAATTGTTTTGTCAAACCTAAGCTCTAACATCACTACCGTACTCGATGATAGAATCGATCGAAGGCTCTCGCCGATTTCGTAAAAAAAATATCTCCGGCGTGCTTCGTCGTCGAAGCACCGGCTCACATGACGAACAATATAAACGACAGTTACAATCAACATCGAGATGTAAAAATATCGTGTCTCTCTCTTTAATAAAAAAACGTTCGTTTAAGGCATGCCAGAAGGCTCCGAAAACAGGCCGCGCTCCGACAGGTTCACGGTATCGATCTACGAACACGGTCCGCGGACGTTTCGTGGCGCCGAGATAACGATCGATCCGTGCTCTCCCGACGAGCACCTCGGAAAAACGTCCCGTGTGAATTCGAATAGGTCGCGGGTGTCTTAGAAATAACTGTAAAACTTTATTACAAAAATCGTTTACGACGAGCTTATGATAATTTCACGCGCGTCCGGACGTTTTCTCGTCCGAAGACGCATCTCATCGAATACGATCGTGCAGAAACGAATCTCCGTTCGGGCGTCCGCACGCGTCCGGATCGCCGCCGACGCGATTCGCTCGTTCGATAACGTCTCGGGTTTATCGTTAAAATATAAACGATCCGACGGTAATCGATCATATAAAATTCAAATTCGTTTCGCTTCCGTACGGAACGAATACGAAGGCCGCGACGTCGCCAAACGAAAAACCCATAACGTCGTGATTCGTGATCGGTCGGAAAACGTCGAATAATACTGTTTCGAAAACGATACGACACGAAAATCATCGAATCGTTCGATTAAAAATCGAAAACACGTTCGTTTCTAGCTCGGGTCCGATCCGATTTCTTGTCTTATGTCGGCATGATTTTCATTCGCCGAGTATTTAAGACACGCGACGTGCGTCCGACCCGTGAGCGTTCGACCGCGACAGAGATTATCGATAGACGATACCATGTTTTTTTAGCGATTTTTTTTTAATAATATATATATATTACTAGCTTCAACCGAAAATAAACTCTATTCAACATAAAAACGATTAACAAGTAATTTATCTACAAAAAAACATAAACGTTTTCTCTCGTCTTCTTTCTATCAATTACTACGTTTTTTGTGAATCGTTCCGATTCGACACGGACGTGCGGTCCGACCGACACGCTCGGCGCCGCACGCCGCCGTCCGGAAACCGTACGACGACGACGCTCGTCGCCGTCTCGCCTCGTCGTCTTAAACACTACATGAAGACTACAAAAGATACAGTGTTCTCTCGTCTCGTTCCTTTACGGACCGTCTGTGGTTTTTTTTTTTTTTGCTTTTTTTCTTGTATCTATGTACGTTACGTGTCGTATGTATGCGCGCTGAATGTGTATTTACAAATGTACTGCCGAGGCTACCGTTCGCGACGGGATCGGTTCCGTAACGGCTCTATACGTCCGTGTACTTCGACAGCTTGTCACGGAGCAAGTGGTTTTCGTTCTTGAGCCGCTCGAGTTCCTGCCGCAGGCCCATGTTCTAAACAAGAGAAGAGACGAGTTAGACGACCGCGAACGTACACGGAGGTCGACGCGTACGACACGCACTTCTTTTTCGAGGAACCCCGCTCGCAACGCGATCTGATTCTCTTTGACTCTGCGGGCGTCGCGCGATCTCTTCGCCGCCATGTTGTTCTTCCTCCGGCGCGCCCAGTACTTGTCGTCCTTCAGGTCGTCCGGCACGAACTGCTTCCGTGACTTCTTGATCATCGGCTGCGGTTTCAGCTCCTCGTCCGAGAACACGCGCATCCGCGGGTCGAAGTCGCGCCCGTTCGACGACAACGACAACGCTGTGAACACAGAAACGCTCCGTCAGCGTCGACGTCTACCTACGGTCGGCTACGACGAGCGGCGAGGAGAGAAAGCTTATCGAATCTACACGAAACCCGAATCTACGCGAAACACGAATCCGAACTCGAAACCTATTCGTTTTCAAGCCCTATCGTGAGGATACTTATCGACAGTAGTCGAGGTCGCCGTCTCGCCATTCACAACTCAAACTAAACCGGGTCTCACTGGAGTCGGCGGGCGACGGCGGGTTCAGCGTGTCCGTCGACGGCGACGGGCACTCGCTCGGCGACGCGGAACGCTCCCTCTTCGTCGGCAGGCCGCCGAAACTCGACAACGATCCGATCGACGAGAGCCCGGCGCTTCCGCTCGAGCCTAGCGGGTGGGACGGCGTCGAATTTCCGCCGCCGGCGAGGTGCGACCCGAGCCCGTCCATCGAGACGCCATTCTCGGAGAGGAATTCATCGAGGTCGACGTACTGAAACACGAAACGGAACGAGAGATGAGCATCGAAGCCGGAACACGGAGAGACGTACTCGATCTTATACTAGAGCGTGACTACGGGGATTCCGAGCAGAGGATACCGGGTCGTCTTCGTTCGAACACGAACCGTAACCCCGAATCCGAGTCGAGACGACAGGTCGGTACAGACGATCAGAGATACCTCGGAACGTATCTACAGACGTGTGCGAGGGATCGTATCGAAGAACAGAATCATCGTATTGACATTACAGAATTGTAAAAGTTGTCGCATTCGATTAAATGCATAATAAATTTCTTTCCTAATGATTTTATGTATGTATATATATACACATACAAGTACGTGTGTGGATATGCTAATACAATTACTACCTGTTATATAAACAGATTACCAATTCAGATCGATAAGGAAATTAGATAAAATATGTGTGTGTGTGTGTGTACATATATATATACATATGCACATACACACACACTATATATATGTGTGCGCGCGTGTATGTATATATGAATTTTAAGCATAATTTGACATTTAAATGACTGACGGCGGCATTTTCCATTTTTCATTTGTTTTCATCGTTTGACAGATGGCCAGCAGTGACGTAACACAGTGACGTAATTGATATCAGCGTATATGGAAAACTATACAAAAGTAGTTAGTTTTTTTCTTTAAATGTATAAAAAAAAAAAAAAAACGCACGTCCGTCGAGCGAGCGGCCGCCGATCCGGGTGCTATCCGAAACCGTCGCGCCGGACAATTGTAATATACACACACACGCACGCACACAGACGCATCTCGTCTACAAGATGGCGTCGTTCGGACGGGATGCCTTTTGTGTGGCCGAGGCGTAATTACGAAGCGGGCGCATGCTGATAGTCAAAAACATCTGTACATTCTGAACGTTCGTACGAACCCATCCTGACGCCGAGAACTTGATGCATTTCGTTTCGATTTCGGTCGGCTCGTCTGGCTTCTCTGTTTTCATGTCGGCACCGCGAACGAACGAACGAACGACGACGTTTACTACATGAGACGGCGTGTACGTAACTGAGTGCGACGTGTAATTTATTCGCGCACACAGTTATTTCGAACTTTACGTAATCGCCCAGTTACACAATGTATATATAGATACATAAGTGTACGTCTACTCGCTCTGTCCGTCCTCGTCGGCGGCGGCGCGCGCGCGCGTCTCCGTCGCGCGCGCGGGCGCGCCGGTCTGTCCGTCTCGCTCGGCGCGCCGCTGACACCGCGCGAAAACGAATGGTTAACTTGTTGCGTCAGCGGGACACGGCGCTCCGTCTCGCTCGCACGCTCCCGTACGCGCGCACGTCTATCCTTCGAGCAGTGCGATTGTATTACGTGTTGACCGTTCGTGAAATATATAACAAGCACACTGCGATTACATGCGGACTGTGCGGACGCATGGCGGACGCGTAACGCTTTCTCTTTTCGACACGTGCTCTTGCGCTTCGCCCGTACTCTTTCTTCTAAGCAAATAGATTTATATAAACTGTTTCGACGTTGTTTGTAAATAGTTTCAATGCATTGACCAGATTAATACATTCGCTAGCTCGTTTCAACGCACTCGAATAGTAATTGCATTTCACTCGTCCCTTACATACCACACAAACATCCATCCACACACACACACACAGTATTCATACATCATACACATTATATATATATATATATATTCTCAATGCCTATAAAAATAATACTATTTATTATTACTATCTTTAAAAACAGTATACATTAATCAATTGCGTAACTGTGTATTAAAATCTAACCATATGAATAAACACTACATGCATTGTTCCGACTTTTTTGATACGACGACTAAGTGTATGTGTTTTTTAGGTGTGTGTGTATATATATATATATAATATAGGTCAAACAGATATCAATTTTTCCTATTGTTGGTCGCATTTACACGTGAAAATGAATCAGAACAGGGGGGAAATGACTCTGTAAACGATTTCAAAGAAGTGTAGCGTTGAGAAATCTCAACAGGGGCTCGGATCGAATAAACCGCCACTGAAATATTCTCTCATACGGTACAGTTCCGGCACTTCCAGCATCAGGAATCGATCGTTTTTTCAGTGCCACGATCGAAAATGTTCAACAAACTATTGTCGAGCGTTCATTGAACGTTTCTCTCTACCCGAGAGATGCTTTACGGTTGGTTCGTGCGATCGGAATGAGTCCAGCTGTCGACCAGGAGAATCTTCTCCTTCTGAACGGTCGACGTGCGTTTTGAAACAATCGAGATAGCGTCCAGAGCGCTCTTCGCGGTGCAGTCAAAGATCTAACAGAGAGGGACGTCCACGGTTGCTTCTACTGATTCTTGAATATCTCGTTCTCTCTCTCTCTCTCTCTTTCTCTATATATATATATATATATATATATGGTTCGGTTGATAAATCGTCAAGTTCATCGCACATTCGAGACAGTGTACAAAAAAAATCATCCCAGTAACACACATAGACAGAAACATTCGATTAATCCGTCCAGATACGGCGTGTTATCAACTATTGACATTGTAAATACAAAAACTATCATCCGAGATTGGTTTATATTTAAACGTTCGCGTGGATTTATCGCTCTGTACAGAGGATGCGCGCAGAACGGGACGACCGAGAGCGGCAGGACGGTACATAGACGGATTTGCAGGTACAAAATGTGAACGGTTATGATTTTCAGGCGGTTTATTTTATCGTTTCGGCTATGAGAATCGATTTTTTGTTTCATTTTCTGTTTCTACGATCGTTTCGCAATCGGCAAGTGAAATAATTTCCTGGAAAAGTTGAAAGACGTGCAAGTTATGAAGGCTTGTAGCCGGGCGCGCAGGTTTTTGTAAACTGTCTCCTATAAAACTCATAATTTTGCAATCAAAACAGTTCCTTGACAGGAAATATGGAGAAACTTGTCTCGGATCTAGATCCTGACAGGTAGATTTTATTAAACTCGATTTATGATCATAAATTCGTTGCTTTTTCCATCAGTTCAATTTTTGGACGAAACGATCGATTCCTTTCATAGTTTTAGATATTTTTGAACCACTTTTGTGTATAAATCGTCAGGGGAGACAGAAAGAGAACCAGAATCCGTTCAAAAATTTCAAACCGAACGCCTAGAATCGAAGTTAAAGCGATGTAACGTTTTCGGGTCACGCACACGACGCGCACCGCCGTGCGAACAAACGCGGATCGGACGAAACGATCGCGCGGGACCTGTGCCGGACGAACCGGCGCGACGTCCCCGTCCGCAGGACCCGCGACCTGCCGGCGGGTTCCGCCGCCAGCGGCGCGGAACGTCCGCGTCCCGCGTTCGCGTTCATAATCACCTTGAGGTCGGTCTCGTAGCTCTTGTCCCACAGGTTCGGTCCAAGGAATGCGGTCTGCGCCTCGACGGCGCCCCACAGCTCGCTGTCGTCCTTACAGCTCTTGTCTTCGCCGAGCAGGCCGCCGCTCGCCAGGTCTTTGACGCCGGTCGCGCCGTGCGAGTGCGCCGGCTTGTTGTTGCCTGTAACAGAGAGAGACGGACCGAACGTGAGACGGTTGGTCGTGTGCGACAGACAATCGGGATCAGATCCACGGGGTACACACAGATACACATCCGGGAGGGCGTGTTTTTATAAGGGCGTGCGCGGATCGTGTGATTGTAGACGAGTGTTTGGGGGATAGAGAGCTCGTACTCTCTTTTCTCGATCGCGAGTCATCGATCATCGATCGTGTTTGACTCGAATCGAAACGTTTCGATTCGATGGAAGCCTTGTGACAAGTTCGCGGACAGTACGGGCCTGTCCCCTCGGTACACGCCGCGGAGCGTGCATCGGAACACCGTCGGCTGCACCGCCGCAAGACGACAGAACCGACGACAACTGCCCGTGCGAATGATGTGGAGATAATGAGCGTCCGCCGACGTGCGGAAGAGTCACGGGGGAACGTACCGGCCCGGCCGCCGCCCCGCGCCGTCCCGCACGTATTAAGGCATCACCTTGACCAATTCGAACTGTCCATCAATTACGACTTTTCTCCCGCTCCCCGCCGCCGCGCGTTATTTATGCACCGTGTACAGCGTGGCCGCGGAATCGGACCGTTCTGTGGATCGGCGAGCGGCCTGCCGTCTCTCGGGACGGCTTCGACGCTCCGACGGACGCACAAGCGGCGGCAGGACGGCCTGTAGGTGTTCAGCCGTTACTTGAAGCATGCCCGTCTGGATCTGTGGACGGGGATGATCCAGATCGGACGGTCTGAAATCGTTATATAGGGTGGGGCTCGTCCTGTATATTGTTTAAGTGCGTTCTAGTGTTAAACCAGACCTAATCAAGCATCAAATATAATCAGAACTGTTTCCAATTACTGTGATCTATTATTAATGCGCTACTCGTTATCGATCGAGGCGAAATCTCGATGAGATCTCGATAACGTCGAGAGATTCTCCATCGCAGGTTCCGGGATCGATCCTCCTTGTCGGATACGTTCGGCTCGACCGGTCCGAGAGTGCTCTGCCGGTCCAATCGTCGAGTCATTCGATTCCGATCCGGGCCAGCAGTGAAGGTATCCGGTCTAGTCGTCGGGAGTTGTCCGATCCTGCGTTCGGAGCCGTTCAGTCGAGTCGCGGAGATCTCTGGTCCGGTCGCGGACACGTCTGGTCGGAGGGCGCTCCGATCGTGCATTTGGTGCACTTCAGTCCGGTCCCGGGGATCGCCTGTTCGGTCCTGAGGGTCTCATGATCAGTAATTGAGGTGTCAAGTCCTAGAAGTCTCTGGATCTTGCATTTAACACTCTTCAGTCGAGTCCTGGAGAACACCCGTCCAGTCCTGAGGGTCTCTTGTCCAGTAACTGAGGTCTAGAGTCCTAGAGGTCTCTAGATCTTGCATTTAACATTCTAGTCTAATCCTGGAGAGCATCTGTTCAGTTCTGAAGGTCTCCAGTTCAGTCATTGAGTGGGAGAGTCCTATAGGTCTTTGGATCTTTCATATATATATATATATATATATATATATATATATATTATATATATATATATATATGTTTATATATATATATATAAACATATATATATATATATATATATATACACATACATATGTATCTATACACACACACAAACGCAGGATCAAGGTTTAAAGTGTACTCATCCGAAGAATTGTGAATGAAAAAAAACGACCATAACTGCACAAAAACACAATTCACTTTCATCGCAAGTGGATAAAAAACGTCTCGTTCGATATCCGGTCCGTACCTTTCTTGATATATATATATATATATATATATATATATATATATATATATATAGTTAAATCTGACCTTGGTCAGACCGACCGAATTAATCACGACAGTCAGGACAATAAAACGAACCGATTGGAAATTAAAAACAGTGTCATTATCGTCACCGATCGGTGGTTTCATCTTGGCGAACTAGCGCTGTTTCATACACACACACACACACACATATATATATATATATATATATATATATATATATATATATATATATGTAATGTGTATACACACATACAAACACAAGTCGAAGAAAAGTAAACACTTGTTTGGACACAGACAATTGATATTCGATTCGGTTTGTATTTTGTTTCTGTACTGTTTTGTTTTTACAACAATCGGTTGTACGATCGATTACTGAGATAGAGCAACTATAAACGCCCTAACCTCACTTGAAGCACATCAGATTTGCTTGCGAGCGAAACAATCGACGATTTATCAATTAACTGGGCCGTAATGGTCGATTTTTCCAAGAAAAACAGTCGAATAAACGCCCTAACCTCACTCGCAGCTCACCAGATCCGCTTGCAGGCGAAACAGTCGACGATTTATCAACAGGATGGCCGACTTTTCCCGAAAAAAGCACGGATGAACGCCCTAACCTCACTTACATCTCACCAGATCCGCTTGCAAGCGAAACAATCGACGATTTATCGACCGATCGGTCCGTAATGGCCGACCTCTCGAAAGAAGACACACGGACAGCCGGCTGGACGCGACTCCGGTCGCGCGAAGCGGCTCCAATCCGAACAGGACCCTCCTCTCGTTCCGCGGCCGATCCGACCGGATTTATTCCCGGCCGCATCCTTGACACGCTTAACAATCGAACGCGGCGTCGCGTTGTCGTGACCGCGCATCGGCCCGTGTGCGTTTTTCAGCGACTCCCCTACCGGGAAATCCGTCACAGTCGGCTGCACACAATGGCGACGGAACGAACAATCATCGGACGATTATTTATGATGAGACATGTGGAAGAAAATCCGTCACGGACGATCGGATTCGCGACCGTGCGATTCTCGTCTCCGTTTTTTTTCCTCTCGAGCACACGGATGTGTTCGAATCGCGTCGCACGAAGAGCGAGAGAGCGGACGAAGAGGGATCGGACGGAACTGCCGTCCTGGTCGCGACGATCGACCCCGTGCCGACTGAAACGCTGGCAGAGACGACCGCAAAGCGGCGGAAAAATCCACATCCGAGCCATCGAATAGACTTGAAACCTGTTTTCAGACACACCCCGTACACGAGACACTTACAAGCGTGCCCGGTCGAACGACATCCCCGTCCGGATCGTAGAAAACCGAAGGACCGGAGTCAGAAAATGGCGTAGGAGTCGATGGACACCGACTGAGATCCAGTTCAAGGCCGTGCGTGCCGACCGATCGATCGACGGGTCTCGAACGAAAAATCGAACAGGAAAAAAAACAAAAAACGAACGAACGGAACGCGGTCAGAGCGCGAAACGCACAGAGAGGGTCCGCCGGAGCGTGACCGAAACGGTTCGGTTCCGCGTCGCGCGGAAGTCGAACGGCTCTGCGGCGTGGAGAACGCGCGTCGAACGAGCGGGTCGGTCCTTTCCTTCCGCGTCCATAAAAGAGCGGTCCGAGCGGTTCGTGCGGCGCGGGCGACCAGGCAGTGACGTGTAAGGCACCTATAGATCATCAGAAAAGACTAAATCGCATCGTAGAAGGGCACTCCCCGGCCGCCGGGTCTATAAATCATCGATTAAAGCATGTACGGACCGGACTAGGACATTTTCTAGTCCGAATCCTAGCCTAGATCGACGCTCGGGACGTGTAAGACACCTATAGATCATCAGAAAAGCCTAAATCGCATCGTAGATGGACTCTCCCCGGCCGCCGGGTCTATAAATCATCGATTAAAGCATGTACGGACCGGACTAGTACGTTTTCCGGATCGAATTCCAGCCTAGAACGGCGATCACGGCGTGCGGGGCACCCGAAACAGTACAGAAACAAAACAAACAACAACAACTGATCGTCAATTAAAACAATCGACTCGTTAATAAAACAATCGATTGTCATCGCACGCAACTCGATCGTCTGTTTATCATCATCCGTGCGTTTGTTCGCGAAGCGTGCTGTTTTTTCTAATCGATTCGAAAAAGTTACTGAGACGTCTCTTGTTTTCCGAAGGTGTCTTTGCGTTTTTGTTATTGCCATCCGTGTATACACACACACAACAATATATATATATATATATATTTATAAACCATAAATCCTGTTCGAAAAATCACGATCGAAGAACGATTTATAAATAAATTTCTCAGAGTAACCACAAACTGGGCTAGCTTGTAAATAAACTTTCCTTATTTATTTATATATATATATATATATATATATATATATATATATGTATGCATGTATGCATGTGTGTATGTACAGAAACATGCATACATATTAATTATGTGTGTATGTGAGTAGTTTGATGTGTTGAGATGTAACTTTTTACCTCTAGTTTTGGGGAAGTACGACAGATTCGCCAAGGTCAATGTTGCAAAAATAGATTCAGACGCGGCGTACACACACACAGCTCGACATATATATTTATATATATATATATATATATATATATATATGTATGTGTGTGTGTGTGTGTACACGTACGTACGTACGTGCACACACACACACACACACACAAAACGTATCCGAGAAGTGTGCTTTGTGTGTGAGTGACGTAAATACGGAACGACGTGGATAAAAATCGCGTGCGGTGGGAGAAAAAGAAAATATTAACGACACACACACACACACACACACGCACGCACGCAAGACGGCCATGTGTACACGTTTGTACGTATGTGCAGATCTGATCGGCCGGTAGGAAAATGATTGCGGTGTTCGTTGAGAATTTGAAGGCCGTGGACCGCGATTATTTTCCTATCGCCGACCCAATTTATATATGCATGTATATATATATATACATATATATACATATATCTAGGGAGAGAGAGAGAGAGAAATAGCTAACTATCTATCTAATAATCTATTTACCTATTTATTTATTTATCTAGCTAGCTAGTTAGTTAGCTATTTCTCTCTCTCTCTCCCTATATATATATATATATATATATATACATATGTATATATACATATGTATATATATATATATATGTATATATATATACGCACACACGTGTGCGTCCGTGCGTGTGTGTGAGAGAGACGGAGACGGACTCCCTGCCTATAAATTCTTGACAACTTCTTCACATACCGTCCGAAAAATCATTAAAAACAATACCACTCGACCGGTATGCAGTTTGGCACAAAGACACAGTTTGTGTGCTTCGCTGCTAAAATGTGTAGTCATCATGTACACACACACACACACATATATATATATATATATATATAAATATATATAAATATGTATACACGAGTGTGTTGGATTGTATTCGCAAGCACCTATAGAGAAACCGGTCTGACGGGAAACCCGGAAATAGATGAGAGAATTAACAGAAGACGACGGTGAATAAAAAAAAAAAACAACACACGAACGGTCTCCCCGTCTCTGTCATCGCGCACACAGATGTAAATTTTCACATCGGTCCGCGCCGAATCCGATGATCGACGGCGTCGCTCGATCCGACGGACTTGATCGCTCGATTCCGGACACTGGGAGGCGATTCGTTAGTGTACTGTCCGTGGATCGAACTCGGGCCACGCGGACGTATCGTCCGTCCTCTCCCGATCCGCAGATTTCCGCGCATCTCTCCTCTTTCTCGCACGATCGTGCCGGCCTTATCGATCGTCGATCCGTCTGACCGACACTCTAGATCATCGGGACGACGCTTCGATGTCGGCCTGAAGATGCGGCACGTGCCGGAACGAGTCGACACGGACACCGGAGGGCCGAAGACGGCGAGGAGAACAGGAAGAGAGCGGTTTTCGAGAGAGAGAGAGAGAGAGGAGAGCGGAAGAGAGAGGTTTTCTAGAGAGAGAAAAAGAGGGAAAAGTGCGTTCGATCGAGACGAATGTTCGGAATGAACGACGGACTTGTTTTTTTGTTTTTGTTTTTTTTTTTTTTTTTCCAATGGCCGACGACAGTGCGTCCGTCGTGAACGGACCGGCCTGCACGTCGGCCGAGATTCCCCCTGTTCGAGAGCAGGTGTCGAGATTCGGCTGTGACCTTTTCGTCCGATTTCCTAGTGCCGGAGATTTATGGTCTCGGAGTCGCGCGCGCTCGCACACACACGCTAGCATTCTCTCTCTCTCTCGCGCGCACACGTACACATGCATGGACGCAGACAGACACACGTGTACGGAACGTACACAAAGAAAGTGGAAATGTGTTCCGTTCGTGTCGGCTTCGTCTGTTCGGGCCAGACCTGTTGATATTTTGAAAGTGAAAGCAGTCCGCATGAATGGCGGCCGCTCACACGCGCCGCGATCCGTACGAAAAACGACCGGCGAATAAATACCACACGCGCGCACACACACACACACACAAACACACGCACACGCACAGAGACAGAGAGAGACGAATCTTGCGACGAGACTAATCGGAAAAAAAATGAAAATCGAGTCTTCTCATGTCGGAAAACTGCGGTTAAGTCTATAAAACAATAATTTCAATTTATAGCCCTGCAGTGGCGTCCCAAAAAGAACAGTGTTCCTAGACAAATTCTATTCCCAATCATTCGATTCTTCACTCTTTTTCTACCCTGTTCAATCGAATAATCTCAACAAATTACATACCGATATAAAGAGAAAAAAGTACTTTATCGGGTACCAAATTTATAAAAAAACAATTTCGATTCATAACCCTACAGTGGCGTCCCAAAGAGAACAGTGCTTGCACACAAATCCAATCCGCAATCATTCGATTCTTCACTCTTTTTCTATTCTGTTCAATCCAGTAATCTCAATAAATTACATACCGATAGAAAGAGAAAAAAGTACTTTATCGGGAACCAAATTTATAAAAAAAATAATCTCGATTCATAGCCCTGCAGTGGCGTCTCAAACAGATCTGTGTGTCGATGCAAATCCACTTCACTACATTCGCCTTTTTGGATCAACGACGATTTACTATATATATATATATATATATATATAAATATATATATATATATATATATATATATATATATATATATATGAAAAAAACCTATCATATATTATCTCATACTGACTTGTCTGCTCACATTTTTACCGTACAAAAAGTCTTAAGTAGGTTATAAGTGCGACAGATCAATTAATTTCACTTTCTTTAGACGAAACGTACACCTTTTACAGCCAATACATACACACATATGTGTGTGTGTGTGTGTGCGAACAGACAAGAATAAGTATGTTCAATAATTACAATCGGAGAGGAAAAAAAAACAGCGCCGAAGAAACGTGTTTCATGAGAGAAATTCATCGGATCCGTGCGGATCGGACGAGATAAGCAAATTTGTGTGCACACACACACATACACATATATATCTATATCTATATATATATATCGTGTGTGTGTGTGTGTATAAAGAGATATCTGTTTATTAGCATTCAATGAACAAGAATCCGTATTTCGTAATATGCGGACGTGATTGGTTTTTACGTGCCGTGATGTTTTATTCCATTTGGTTTGATTTGTAAGTGGCGGGCCTACATTTCCTTCACTCTAAATTTGTTTATATCTATATATCCATACATATGTATACGTGTATAAATACATATATACATACATATATATATATATATATATATATATATATATATATATATATATATATATATATAGATTAGATAGATAGATAATTGAAAAAATATTCAACTTTCTTCATTCCGCCGCACGATACTCGATTTTCGAACTTGGCGCTCGATCCGCACAGAGTTCTATTCGTAAAATTGAGTTGATTAAAATTGAGTTCTATTCGTAAAATTCTGACTGCTCGATTGTTATTCGGTTACTGTCAGTGCAAATATGCCAGTCAAAATGTTGCAAATATGCAAGTATGTCAGTGCAAAATTGTTATAAAATAAAACGAATCATGTGTGATTCGAAATAGGATTAAATCACGAACATTTCGTCCGAATTGCGTCTCGACCGGTGCCTGAAAAAATCTAATCGAAGTCCCAACCGGTCCACGAACCGAGTTCTCTTCCTCCCGGAGACAAACCGTCGTCCCTAGTGTATCTCTGAACCGTCGAGAACGTATCACAGTCCTTAGAAATCGACCAGCAGTCTTTAAAAGTCGATAAGTCTCGACCAGTGTCTTGAAAAATCTCATCAAAAGTCTAAACAGGTCCATGGATCGAAATCCCTCCCTCTTGGAGACAAACTGTTGACCCTACTATATCACTGAGACAACCGGGAACATATTACAATCGGTATAGATAGACCAGCGGTCTTTAAAATGTCGATAAGTCTCGACCAGTGTCTGAGAAATCTCATCAAAGGTCTAAACAGATCGATAAATCGAAATCCCTCCCTCTTGAAGACAAACCGTCCACCCTGTTGTATCTCTGAACCATCGAGAACGTATTACAATCCTTAAAACCCGACCAGCGGTCTTTAAAATGTCGATAAGTTTCGACTGTTTTTCTGAAAAATCTCATCGAAGTCCCAACCGATCGATAAATCGAAATCGCTCCCTCCTGGAGACAAACTGTCGATCCTAGTATATCTCTGGACCGTCGAGTACGTATTACAGTCGTTAGAAATCGACCAGAAGTCCTTAAAATGTAGATAATTTCAGCTGTTTTCTGAAAAATCTCATCGAACTCCAAACCGGTCCACGAATCGAAATCTCTCAGATTTTCAGCGATTTTGACAATCGCTGAAAGTCCCTATCAGACTTCTCAGCGCTCGGCGCCGGCCGACTCGATTAGTCGCCCGGAATCGAACCGGAGACCGACCTTTCGGTCTCCTCTTCATCGCCGGGTCGCGTTTCCGTTCGCTCTGTCGCCGAATTCTCTTGCAAATCTCTCTCACACACACACGCATTCATATATATATATATATATATATATATATGTGAATGTGTGTGTGTGTCCGGAAGTGAACTGTCCGGAAAGACAGTAAACATTCCACGTACGGAACGCAACATAATCGCGGAAGACGGCGAGAACTGTGTTAGAGAATCAGGTCGTGCGACGAAAATCGTGTGTGTGTGTGTGTGTGTTTACGTCGTATCGCCGCGCACATAGCCTCGAGGCGCGTGCACGTCGAGAACCGGCCGAGCGCGTTCGGAACGCGCGCATTTCTTCAGCGGCGGGTGAAAGTAAAAGTGGTTACGAAAAAGACATCATTCGAATTCGCGCGCACACACACACGTACACACGTACACACACACACACACACACGCCGCGTAGGTAGAACACAGCAGCGATTCGACGTGCGTGGTGCCTCTACGAACCGGTCATGTGCCCCTCGGGGCCCCCCCGCGCGCCCCTCTCGACACACACAAACTCGCACACACGTGTCAGATAAGTGAGAGTGAAATTTTCGCATGTCTGCCTGCCTGCCTGCCTGCGTCGCGGTAGATGCGGTTTACTTATTCGCTTATTCGTTTGTTTGTTTATCGTGCGGGCCTCTTTCGAATCCGTGCGCCGGCGAGCGAGTGGCCACGATCGGGCCTGTAATCCGGCACGGAACGGACACGACGGAAGCGACATTTTTAAGACCGCCGGTCGATTTTTAACGATCGGAACACGTTCTCGGCGGACCAGAGATATAATACGGTCAAGGGTTTGACTCCAGGAGGGAGAGAATTCGATTTATTGACTAGTTTAGACTCTTGATGCGATTTTTCAAGACACTGGTCGAGACTTATCGACATTTTGAGGACCTCTGGTCGGTTATTAACGATTGATATGTGTTCCCGGTTAGTCAGAGATATAATAGGGTTAATATTTTGCCTTCAAGACGGACAGAATTCGATTTATGGATTGATTTGGACTTTGATGAGATTTTTCAAGACACTGGTCGAGACTTATCGACATTTTAAGGACTGCTGGTCAAGATTTTATGATTTATATATATATATATATATATATATATTATATATATATATAATATATATATATATAATATATATATCAGGAATTTCTAACATTTTTCTTTCCCAAAAAAACTTTCCCACCGACCACCCAAACCCCATCACATTCCCCGATTGTACTATCCAGGAAATCCCCCCCCCCCTCAACAAATCACATACCATCGCAAAGAGGAACAAACCGTCCAAATTCGACGAAAACTGGAAAAAAAAATCCCCCAAAAAAAAAATCCGTCTGTACCGGCGATTCAGAACAGTCCCTCTTGAAAGTCTCCCAGTCGATCCACCAGTATGGATCCGAGTTCACTTAAAAACACTACAAACTGTCTCTCATGAAGAATTTCTTTTTTTTTTAATCGTCCGACCGAATGCCGTAAATATTACCAAACACACACACACATATATATATATATATATATATACACATACATTGAAGAAAGAAAAAAGAAACATTAAAATACGAATTGGATTTAAACCTGAATCCGGAAGAACGTAACGGCTTCGGCAGCTCATTCGCGTGGAAAAAATCGTACTTGTTAAGTGGAGAAAGTGTTTTTTTTTTATGTGCACGTTTAATTTATTGAAATCTGCTACGCCCACAAAAATGTTATAATAGCGCAGGCACGGACTCGGTTTTAAACCGACGACGGACACGAACGATCCGTGTCGGTTTTAATTTCAATTAAAAAGCAGATAAATCAGATACTCTTCTATCATCATACTCTTCTATCAAGTCTGATCGAGATTTAAATTGAATAAAACGACCGTATGTGATTTTTTTCAAAAAAAAAGGGAGAACAGGACGAGAATGATAGAGCGATGAGTGGATATCAGTCGAGTCTGTTTTAAAAATGCTATAGAAGGCGTACCTACTTTCAAAATCGACTGAAATTCGTACAAAATGTATAGAATTCAACGCCCTTTCACGTCACGCGCTCGGAATTCGATTCCGGGTACGGTCGTGAAGATGATTTCGAAAAAACCGAACGGGCAGACTGACACGTGTCGGTACGAACGGTGTTGCGGTTTCGTATACGAATTTACACGTTAAAAACCGCAATTATTTTCCTACCGACCTAATATGTCTACATATTGGGTTGGTAGGAAAATAGTTGCGTTTTTGTATACGAATTTCAACGTTATAAACCGTAACTGTTTTCCTACCGCCTAATATGTAAATATATTAGGCTGGTAGGAAAATAGTTGCGTTTTTGTATAAGTATTTCAATGTTATAAACCGCAACGTTTTCCTACCGACCTAATATGTCTACATATTAGGTTGGTAGGAAAATAGTTGCGTTTTTGTGTACGAATTTCTACGTTATACACCGCAATTATTTTCCTACCGTCCTAATTTGTAAAAATATTAGTTCGGTGGGAAAATAGTTGCTGTTTATGACATTTGAATTCATATAGAAAACCGTAATTATTTTCCTAACGACTTAATTTGTAAATATATTAGGTCAGTAGGAAAATAGTTGCGGTTTATGACGTTCAAATTCATACAAAAAACCGTAATTATTTTCCCACCGACATAAAATGTAGAAATACTAGAGTAGTAGGAAAGTACTTGCGTTTTTGTATACGAATCTCGACGTTACAAACCGCAACTGTTTTCCTACCGGCCCGAAAGTTTCCCCGTCCGTTACCGAAAAAAACAAAAACGCCGACAAAAACCGAACCGAGCGACAGAGGAGAGAGAGACGAGGAAAAAAAAACCCGTCCGATTTAACAGTCGACCGTTTCTTCTTCCTGATTTGATCGAGCGATGACGAGACACCAGATCGACGAAAAAAAGCCGGCGTGAAGAAATCGGTGAAAAAAAATCACCCGTGCGTGTCGTCCGAAACGCGGGCGAGCGAGCGCGACGCACGCGGGCGGCAGCGCGCGCGCGACAGGGACAGAGCGATCCGACCGACGTTCGGTTCGTGCGGCTCCGGCCGCTTGTATGTGAATGTGCGCTCCGACGCATTTCTTCCGCGGTGAAAGTGTTTCTCGACGGATCGACGAAAACGCGAGCGACGGAATTCGCTATGACGATCGCGTTTTGTTTCGTCGATTGCCGGTTCGACGTTGCGCCCACGCGGGCAACAGCGCCGCTCGACACGTCAGTCCGTGAGCAACTAGATCTATCTACATACCAGATCTACCTGCATCTAGATCCTATCGATCGCATCACTAGATCTATACCTCTTCTGCCTTTTCTGGATCGTCCGGGACGATATACAGGACTGGACGGTCGTCTGGTCGGAGATTCTGGCCCGATTTACGGATTCACGTATGAGAAAATCCACTCAAGACGTAAACAAGTGCTTGAGATCGAACTGGAAGCTTTTAAGGTTGTCCCAGGTCGATTTCCTGGATAGTACAATCGTCTAGTTGGGAAATCCAGTCTTATTTCCAGTTTTATCGAGATTTTAGACACCGAAAAATTGAATTAAGAAACGAACAGGTCTTTTGGAACAAACTGGAAGCTTTTAAGGTTGTCCCAAGTCGATTTCCTGGATGAATCAATCATTTAGTTGTGAATTCGAGTCCGATTTCCAGATTTATCGAGATTTTAAACCCCGAAAAATGTAATTAAAGCACAAACAGGTCTTTTGGAACAAAGTGGAAGCTTCTAAGGTTGTCCCATGTCGATTTTCTCCATCTTCCGTGCGCGCTACATAACGGCGACACAGGTCGACGTCGTCAGTCCGGCAACACGGCCGTGTCACATCGACCGGTCGACGCGCAACGTGTCCACCTGCGCACGTGTCGTCCGCCCGGTGCATTATTCATCGGGCGCACGTGCATTTCGGGCCGGCGGCGCGAGCGCAAGCGGGAAAGAATCATCCGGACCGACGCGGCGGCCGCGTTGAATATTCATCGGGCCCCGCTCCGACACCGCGTCCCAGTTCTCGACGCACGGGCTTTACTAGAAGCGTACTCCGTCCACACGGACATCGGATATCTTTTCTTAAGACACAAGACGATCGTTCGGGGCGCGAATCCGGACAAGATTCGAGAAAGGACCGCCCGGAAGATCCAGAGACGCGAACGGATCCTGTTCGAGCGCTAGACAAGTCGTCAGGACCGGACTGGAGCGTTCAATGATTCATGTACAATACCGCAGTTATTTTCCTACCGAACTAATATGACAATACGTAAGCCTGGTAGGAAATTACTTGCGGTTTATACGCTTCAAAATCATATAAATCACCGCAATTATTTTACTATCGACCTGATACATCCATATATCAGTTAGGTACGAAAATAATTGCGGTTTTTAACCTTCAAATACATATAAATTACCGTAATTATTTTCCTACCGAACTAATATGTACATATAATAGGCCGGTAGGAAAATAATTGCGGTTTACGGGCTTCAAATTCATATATATATATATATATATATATATATATATATATATATATGTATATATATGTAATATCATTCAAACAGAAACAAGCATCGGAAACGGTTCGATCTGCGACAGCTCCGGGCGATCCGATACCGGAACAACAACGGAAAAAATAAACAAACAAACAGAGAGAAAAAAACAGCGGCGTGTGAACGGGAAAAAAGGACAGTCATCGTTCGGGTCGGCCGTCCGTCCGTCCGTCTCGCCGATTTTCTGACAGCCGCCCGTCGATTCATCATAAACAGTTGGCGAATAATAATAATACGAAACAAGTGAAAGTCGCGCGTCGTGGGCCGCGCGCTCTGCGATCGCCGCAATCTCGTTTCGCGCGTATCGCAGACGGCCGGTCTCTGCGCGCCGGCGATTTCACCGCCGACCCCCGGACGGCGTCCGACGCCCGGCCAGGACGTCTCGGTCGCCGGTTCGAGCGTGGCGAACTCGCTCGACAACGATCGGGATCGTGCGATCGATTACCGGCGTCGCGTCGGTGCCCTACCGTGCAAATAGACGTGCTGTCTCCACAGCTGCTGGTACTGCGACGACAGCCTCGCGTGCGATTCGACGTCGACGTTCTGTCCGAGCTGGTGCTGCTGCTGCTGCACGTGCAGGTTCGCGTTCACGTTGCCGCTCGCGTTCGTGACGAGCCCGCTGTTCCCGTGCATCGGCGGCACGTGCTGGTGCGTCGCCTGCATCCCGTTCAGCTGCTGCATCGCGCCGGACTGTCCCGGAAACGGCTGGTGCGACGCGACCGCGTCCGCCGTCGCGCCGCCCTGTCCGAAATCGCTCATGCGCAGCATGTGCTGCTCCTGTCTCTGGGCGAGCGACGGTATGACGAAACTCATCGTCTGTCGATCCGTCACCACTGTCCAACTATCGCTGTCTCTGTTTCCCACACGCACGCGCACACTGAAGCGTTCTGAACAGTCCTACTTCCGGTCCTGACTCATGTTCCGTCTCGACGTGCGGGGAAGAAAATATCACTCGGTTCACTGTCAACTCCGCGACACACAATCCATACTTTGTCGCGGTTTTCCTTTTCGCACTCCCCCACTCAAAAGTTTGTCCGCGACTTGCTTTTTTTTCACTCACTCTCTCTACCGATGGCCGGTCGACGATCTTCTTCCGGGTCTGCGTCGAAAATTCGAGATTGAAACACTGGAATCGAACGAGGGATCGATTGAGTTTCGGGAACGGACGTTCGGGTCCTGTTTCTCGGGTCGAACGCGCTGGGTCGGCGCCAGATCCGAGTTTTCGGCCGACTCCCGATAAAGGAGGAATCGACCGCTCAGAACGATCTGCGGGTCGAGTCATTAAGGAGACACGTCGAACCGTTCGTCAGAAACACGAACAGTAGAAGATCTATCGTTTGGGAGAAGACCTGATAGATAGAAATCAAAACAGAAGAAGATCAAACAATCAAGAGACATTCAACTGTCATTGATTTTGTGAACGGCAATTCAACTGTCAGAGACTTAAACAGTAGAAGATCCAACGTTTGGGAGAAGACCTGATAGATAGAAATCTAAACAGCAGAAGATCAAACAATCGACAGACATTCAATTGTCATAGACTTTGTGAACAGAACCTCAACTGTCAGAGATATAAACAGTAGAAGATCGAAAGTTCGGTAGAAACTCTGACAGATATTCAGAAAAACAGTGGATGAACGGCGACCACGCCTCCTTCGTCAACAGGAAAGCTCTCGACTGTCACGGGCCCGCGCGTCTGGATCGCGCCGCATGCATCCGAGCGAGCTCTGACGAAACGTCCCGGCGATTTGATCCGCGCGGCCGCCGTGCGAACGTACGAAAACCGATGATGATACACTTGATCCGAAATTTAATCGAAACAGACTGTGCGCGCACACACACACACACGTTTAGAGGTCATGGATAAATGGATCTCGCCCCCGCGCGGCCGCGCTCAGCCGATGGCTTGCTTATCGGACGCGGCGATAGGAGATCCCGAAAACATTCGAATGGTAAATATTTATGTTAGCGAGACTTTTTTTTCGGGCGGTAATTAAAAGAGAGAGAGAGAGAGGACGGAGATAAACTTTATGTCGGCACGTTCGGACGTGGCGCGTCGATCTATCGGCCGATCTAGGTGCCTGTGTGTCCATGGTTATCCAAAAGATTTTCTTTTTTTAAAAAAAAACGCAGTTTTCAATTCCCGAACCCCGGGAATACCCCAATTAAAATTTTCAATCGTTAAAGAAAACTACAAGATTGGTTTATTTCCAAAAAATGGTACTTGAGAGATCCGAATTTACCCCAAATTGAGACCCGAAACACTGCCAGGTTATCCAAACAGGATTTTCCACAAAAAAACGCAATTTTCAATTCCTGAATCCCGGAAAACCCCAATTAAAATTTACAATCGTTAAAGAAAACTACAAGATTGATTTCTATCCAAAAAATGGCACTTGAAAGATCTAAAGAAGAGACTATCGAAAAATTTAAAGAAAACTCGACAAATCTAGAGAAGAAACTACACAAAAATCGAAAGAAGTAGAATCGAAAAATCTAAAAAAGAAAAATCGACAAATTAAGAGAATAAACAACTCAAAATCAAAAGAAGAAAAATCTAAAGAAGAAAAATCTAAAGGAAAATCGACAAATTTAGAGAAGAAATGACTCAAAAATAAAAAGAAGTAAAACCGAGAAATCTAAAAATGAAAAATCGACAAATCTGGGGAAAAAATCACTCAAAAATCGAAAGAAGTAAAATCGACAAAATCTAAAGAAGAAAAATAGACAAATCTAGAGAATAAACAACTGAAAAATCAAAAAAAAGGAAAATCGAAAAATCAAAAGAAGAAAAATCTAAAGAAAAATCGACACAAAAATCGAAACAAATCAAATCGAAAAATTTAAAAAAGAAAAATCGACAAAACTCAAGAAGAAAAATCGACAAATCTAGGGAAGAAACAACTCAAAAAAATCAAAAGAAATAAAATCGAAAAACTTAAAGAAGTAAAATCGACGAATCTATGCGAGAAACAACTACAAAAAATCGAACCGGGTCAAATCGACGAACCCAAAGAGGAAAAACCGTCAGAACTAGACGAGAGACGCCACAAGAATCGAACGGAGGAACCGCCGAAACAGGAAAAATCACCGAACACGGAAAACAACCCCCGGCGGCGGTTTTCGCAAACATCCAGTGCTGACGAACGGCCACAGGAACGCACCGACCGGTCATCAGACCCGCAAACCGATTCGAATCCCGAATAACTTCCCCGAAAATTCCGTTCCATTCTCTCCACACACTTTCCTCGTGAGCGCACCACCACCATGTATATCCATATATATATATATATATATATATATATATATATATATATATATATATATATATATATGTATATATATATATGTATATATATATATACATTTATATATATATATATATATATATATATATATGTATATAAATGGATAGATGAAGGATAAACAAACACCTGAACGTCACCGGTTCGAATCGAGCGGGCGATGCGCGCACAGACCGTACAAAACTTTTCCGACGGACGACCCGCACTTTCCCGACCGTACACGGATTCGAGTCCGCGCGTCCCTCGTTCTGGACGACGACGTTCCGTACACGCAGCGTCGTCGAACAACTGACTGACTGACTGACCGACTGACTGACTGTGCGGCAACCGTCCACGTTTTCCGACTGGCCAACACGGCGGCCAGCTTCAAACTGGTCCGATGCGGACTCGGCCGCCCGCCTCGCGCACGAGAAACCGCGCTCGGCGAGCGCGGCCTGTGTGTGTGCGTCCCACCGTCGGATTCTCTATCTCGGCTGTGTGTGTGTGTGCGAGAGAGTGAGTGTGTGTGTGCGTCGATATAAATACGTGTTAACTGTGTGTGTGTGTGTGTCGGTAAACAACGACGTGTACGCGAAACGTGGTTGAAAATGAAAGTTGGAAGTGACGACGACGTCGTCGGTGTCGGCCCGGTGGGGGATCGAGACGGCCGGCCGTGCCGTCTCGCGCTCGCGCGCGCGGCCGCCGCGCGCGCTCGGTCTCGCTCGCACGGAACGCGGACGGGTGTTCGGTCGGCGCGCCGTTCCTGTTCCGCGTTCCGCGCGCGGAAGTCGCGCGTTCGAGCGCGGACGCCGACGGACGGATCGGCCGAGTCCGATCCGCAGGACCTGCGTCGCTCGTTCGATTCGGTTCTCGGTGCGGCACGCTCTGTCAGAGAGCCCGGAAGCGAATCCCGTCTCGGCGGGGACTAGATTTCACTTCTGTCGGTACGGGCCGGGGGATCGTGGACCGGGAAAGTCCACGGACATGGATCGACCTTGGACCGGCGGCTCGCAGTCTTTCGAATGCGGACGGCGCCATCTATCTATTGTATCGATCTGGAAAATTCCCTTCGGAGACTTTCGGGACTCCTCTGGAGACGATTTGGTGGGGAAACCCGATCCTCAGGCACAGGGAAGCCTGTCGGCCGTGTGGAACGTTTATTCGAGGAGAATTGATTTCTAGCGGACATGTCGGATGTCACCGACGGGCCACAGGTCGGGAGACGCTGTCCCGGACAGTTTCAGCTCGAATATAAGAAAGAGAAGACCGTTCACTGGGCCGAGCGCGAGTAGCGCGACTTCCATCATTCATACGCCGACTTCCCTTCAGTGTGCCGACTCTGGCTGCTGTCGGGGCACCCGTCCGCCTCCATAGACGGCCACCAAAACGACTGAACGTTTTTCCGACACGCCGACCGAAAACGTCGGCCGATTCGTGCAAAAGAAAAACCGCTTGCTACGCCGGCAGGAAAATAATCGCGGTCCGCGACGTCCGGACTCGTACAGATCGCCGCAATCACTTTCCTACCGGCCTGATGTCGACACATATCAGATCGGTAGGGAAACAATTGCGGTAATTCGTACGAGTGTGAAGTCACGGACCGCAATTATTTTCCTACCAGCACGGTATGAGCGACGTCGCGTCGATAGGGAAGTTATTGCGGTTCGTGACTTTCGAATTCGTGCATGTTGCCGCAATTATTTTCGTGCCGATCGAATATTTACATGTATTAGGTCGACAGGAAAACAATTGCGGTTTATGACACTCCAATTCATATAGATCACCGCAATTATTTTCCTACCGACCGAATATATGTAAATATTAGCTCGGTAGGAAAATAATTACGGTCCGGGTCCTTCAAATTCATATAAATCACCGCAATTATTTTCCTACCGACCGAATATATGTAAATATTAGCTCGGTAGGAAAATAATTACGGTCCGGGTCCTTCAAATTCATATAAATCCCCGCAATTATTTTCCTACCGACCGAATATACGTAAATATTAGCTCGGTAGGAAAATAATTACGGTCCGGGTCCTTCAAATTCATATAAATCACCGCAATTATTTTCCTACCGACCGAATATATGTAAATATTAGCTCGGTAGGAAAATAATTACGGTCCGGGTCCTTCAAATTCATATAAATCACGGCAATTATTTTCCTACCGACCGAATATACGTAAATATTAGCTCGGTAGGAAAATAATTACGGTCCGGGTCCTTCAAATTCATATAAATCACCGCAATTATTTTCCTACCGACCGAATATATGTAAATATTAGCTCGGTAGGAAAATAATTACGGTCCGGGTCCTTCAAATTCATATAAATCCCCGCAATTATTTTCCTACCGACCGAATATACGTAAATATTAGCTCGGTAGGAAAATAATTACGGTCCGGGTCCTTCAAATTCATATAAATCACCGCAATTATTTTCCTACCGACCGAATATATGTAAATATTAGCTCGGTAGGAAAATAATTACGGTCCGGGTCCTTCAAATTCATATAAATCACCGCAATCATTTTCCTACCGACCGAATATACGTAAATATTAGCTCGGTAGGAAAATAATTACGGTCCGGGTCCTTCAAATTCATATAAATCACCGCAATTATTTTCCTACCGACCGAATATATGTAAATATTAGCTCGGTAGGAAAATAATTACGGTCCGGGTCCTTCAAATTCATATAAATCACCGCAATTATTTTCCTACCGACCGAATATATGTAAATATTAGCTCGGTAGGAAAATAATTACGGTCCGGGTCCTTCAAATTCATATAAATCACCGCAATTATTTTCCTACCGACCGAATATATGTAAATATTAGCTCGGTAGGAAAATAATTACGGTCCGGGTCCTTCAAATTCATATAAATCACCGCAATTATTTTCCTATCGACCAAATACATTACATATTAGCTCGGTAGTTTTGAATAACTGCACAAATACAGTAATCTTGTCTCTAATTTATGGATTTATGGATACATACATATATGTGTGTGTGTGTGTGTGTCCGTTTCAACATATCACGTGTATTGTTTCCGAAAAGCTATCAGTTAGATTAAATTTTTGTTTACCGTCACATGATGTAGTCTAAATGCACGTCTCGAGGGGATACTGAACTGTCCTGCGGGACTCTCGCACGGATCTGGTTACGTACAAGGCCACTGTTTATGATTATTAACGAAATAGTCATACACACACATTGTATGAACACACACACACATATATATATATATGTGTGTGTGTGCGTATACATAAATACATGTATATGTATACATGAAATTTTTCTAAATAAAATAAATAGGACATCGTTCGAAAGGGGATGAAGTTGTGCATGTCTGGTGAAAATTTCAATCCTCTTGACCGGCTATCACGGCCGTACCAGTGATTCGAAACAGTTCCCTTTTCAAAAATTGACTTTTTTCGGTCGAAGTTTCACATTTTTCGAAAATTAGTCGTGAGAAATTATCGTAGATGAAATGTAAAGATATCAATCGAAAGAGGATACAATTCTGTATATTTGGTGTAAATTTCGATTTTTTTTACCAACTATTGCGTCCGTACCAGCGATTCTAAACAATTCTTTTTTAAAAATGGACTTTTTTGGTGAATCTTTTATATTTTTCCCAAATAACTCTTGAAAAATAATTCCAAATAAAACAAACAGGATATCGTTCGAAAGAGGATAAAATTCTGTATGTTCGGTGTAAATTTCAATCTTTTCTACCGATCGATCCTCCTGTACCAGTGACTCAAAGAATTATTTTTCAAGCACAGGTTTTTTTGGCGCGGGTTTTACATTTTTCGAAAATAACTCGAGAATAGTGATCCTAAATACAACAAACAGGATACCGTTCGAAAGAGGATAAAATTCTGTACGTTCGGTGCGAATTTCAATCTTTTCCACCGATCTATCCTCCTGTACCAGCGATTCGAAACAAGTCTTTCCGACACACTGAAATATATACATCTATCTATATACAGTAGGCGTCGGTGCGTCGACTTCACTTGTTTTAACAGTCGACGCTCGTCCAATCGACAACCTCGTTCGGAACTCACGTTTAACAAGTGAAATGACAAGTGAAGAAACAGTGAAAACGCATGTTCCGGTCGGACGGGAGACAAACGCGCGAACCGTCGCGGTCCGGGGAAACAACATCGAAACGCACCTGGATACGGGAACCTCCTGTTCGCTATCGTCGGCGGGAACGTCGCGGCCGAGACGCCGGACTGTTGTGCGGGTCCGCCGTCGCCGCCTCCGTACTGCTTCGCCGCCGGCTCGTCCGTCTGGTAGCTCCAGAAGCGCGCCGACGGACCGTCGTGCTGCCACGGCGCGACGCCCCTCTCGTAGTGCGTCGCGACGCCGTCGCGCGGGCCGTACGGGCCGCACACGACGTACCCGACGCCCGCCCTGCTGCTCTGGTGCTGGTGCTGGTCGGCGGACGCGGACGTCGTCGCCGCGTACGAGCCGCCCGGCATCGGCTCACTGGTCCGGTCGCAGCGCGCCGCGTCCGCGTCGTCCTTCGCGCCCATCGCCGCCAACTGTCGATCGTAGTTCCGAGGCCAGCATCGATCCACTATCGGCGGCCGGCACGATCCGCTCTTCAGCGTGCGCGCGCCCTGTCGTTCGGACGTGTCGGAGCGCGGCCGACGCACGCTGTCCCGTTTGTAAACAGTCGAACGGGCGATTTCGCTACTCTGTTTTGTTCGCTCGCCGCCGCCACTCGATTTGTTTCTATTTATGCCGCTCTATTTGTATATCCACCGTTATTTATTTGTTTCTTTATTTATTATCGTCGGTTTTTGTTTATTTTTTTTCGATTCTCGCTTGTCTCTTGTTTCTTTTTCGTTTTTTTAAACACTTATGAGTCAATTACTGGAAATGTTTCGCTTCCAGCCAGATAGAAATCAACAAACACAAGAAGAAATGGTATTCCCAAAATTTATTTACGGTCTGTATTTCCTTATGCAGGTGTCAGATCGTTCTAAAAACCAGTTCATATATATATATATATATATATATATATATATATATATATATACATCCATATATATATATATATATATATATATATATACAAGCAAGCACGCACGCGCACACACATCATACAGATGTCCTAAAAAATGAGTACTCAGAGGGCATGTCCGGATAGATCGGACGGGCACACATCCACAGATCCCGGAAGATCCTTCCGGTCCGACCGTCACTATGATTTGGTGAAAACTTGCACTTCCGGTAATTTCGATACCGTGCATTAGGCCGGTAGGAAAATAATTGCGGTTGTTTTTATGAACCTGAACGTCGCGAACCGCAATTATTTTCCTACCAACCTGATATATCGAGAGAGAGAGAGAGAGAGAGAGAGAGAGATAAGCATATTCGGGTAGCACAGAAACCTTGTCCCGAATAAGTCGACGTCATGGAATTTTTCTGGATCATTTTTATGTCACTAATCAGGCCGGTAGGAAAATAATTGCGATTTTTGTCACGAATCTGAATGGTACAAACCGCAATTATTTTTCTACCAATCTAATATATATATATATATATATATCTAATATATAGAGAAAACGGGACAAACATATTCTGGTAGCATAGAAACCTGATCCCAAATAAGTAAGTCGAGGTCATGGAATTTTTGGGGATAATTTCGATTTCACGCATCAGGCCGGTAGGAAAATAACTGCGGTTGTTGTCTCGAATCTGAACGTGACGAACCGCAATTATTTTCTTACCGACCTAATATGTAGATAGAAAGAGAGATAAGCATATTCGGGAAGCACAGAAACCTAGTCCCGAATAAGTCGACATCATGGAATCTTTCTGGATCATTTTTATATCACGCATCACGCCGGTAGGAAAATAATTGCGGTAGTGTGTATCAATTTGTACGTCGTGGACCGCAATTATTTCCCTACCAGCGTAATAAACCACGAGGGGGGGCCCGGAACGAACGCCTTAACAGAAACAAGTCCGAAACATGTGAAACGACGGTCGGTCGGACCGAAGGACTCCTCCAGAACTCCCGGCCACACTCGAACGACAAAACAGACGAGTACAGGTTTTACATAACTGTATTAAAATTAAGTCCTGTGTTCTCTTTTTTTTTTTTTTTTTTTTTGTTATATACTCATGCGTTCCCGTTCAACCAGTCGACCGCCACTGTATCAAAGAACCCTCACACACTTTTCCTCGTTCTTCGCGCGATTCGACAGACTGGGACGAAGACCGCGGCACTGAGAAACCGGCGTCGAACGCGGACCGTTCGGAACGAATGTGCAGAGACGGATTCGGTTCGTCGTCGACGGCGCGCGTTCGGATACTGGCGAGTGCGACGCACAAGTGCAACGGGGGCCGCCTGTTCGTCTGACGGACGGGCGAGGGGCGGCGGCGCCGTCCGTACGCACGCGGAGACACGGAGAGAGATCGACGAACGTGTGTGTGTGCGTTTAATGAAAATAAAACGGGCGGCACGGGCGTCGATCGGCGGCGGCGACGCCGGCGGCGGCGGGTGCCGTGTCGAGCGTTCGCCGCGACCACGTGTCGACGCACGTGGAACGCACAGACGTGGGACGCCTGTGCCGAACGTCGACGGGGCGACGGTCTCCCCATGACCGACCGCCGGCGGCGGCGGACGCACACGTGAGGCGGCAACGTGATTGAAATATCGCACGGGCTCGATTCGCAAACGAGCGGCCGACGATCGATACCAGAACATGTGTACGTATATATGTATATATATATATATATATATATATATATATATATATATGTCGGTATGAAAATAATTGAGATATTGTGTATGGATATGATTGTCATGAACCGCAATTATTTTCCTACCGACCAGATGTGTGTACGAATCACGCCGGTAGGATAATAATTGCGGTCCACGACGTACAAATTAATACGCACTACCGCGATTATTTTCCTACCGACCAGACGTGTGTACGAATCAGGCCGGTAGGATAATAATTGCGGTCCACGACGTACAAATTAATATACAGTACCGCAATTATTTTCCTACCGATCTAATGTGTGTATGCTAGGTCAGTAGGAAAATAATTGCGGTGCTGGATACGAATCTGAAGGCCATGGACCGCAATCGTTCTCCAATCGCCTGATATGTGCACATATCGGGTCGGTAGGAAAATAATTGCGGTGATTTATATTAATTTGTACGCCGTGGACCGCAATTATTGTCCTACCGGCCTGATTCGTACACACATCTGGTCGGTAGGAAAATATTTGCGTTCCATAACGATCGAATTCATGTACAGTGCCGCAATTATTTTCCTGCCGACCTAACATACGTATCTGTCAGTCCGGTAGGAAAATAATTGCGGTACTGTATACATTAGTTCGCACGTCGTACAGACTAATCCGGTCCTGAGACCGGAGGAGCCGCGTCCGGTCCGGAACACCGGACCGGGTTCACCTTGAACGTCTATAATTAGCCGCGTCGGTCCACGCGGACGGATCCGTGGCCGGCGTGCACGCGTCCGACGGAAAAGCACCGGAAGAGCGGCTGAAAAACGGGGCGTACCGGAACGGCCGGTCGCCGCGGCAACCCGGACGAACGGCGCGCAGCATCCACGCGGTGAGACACGTGCGGGCGGCGTCGCACGTGGACGGACGCGCCGGTGTAAACAGATGACTCTCGCCGATCTCATTGAAATCCGTATAAAAAACCGTAATTATTTTCCTACCGACCTAACACCTAATTAAATCTATGCGTATCTATCTATCCTTCTCTACCTATATCATGCCTATCTAGATATCTTTGTCCGTCTGTATTTATCAGGTCGGTAGAGAAATAATTGCGCTCCGCGACACTGAAATCCGTATACAAGGCCGCAATTATTTTCCTACCGACCGAACATCAACTCGAATCGATGCGTGCGTATCGATCTTCCCGTCCACTCTTCGCATCCGATCTTTGTCCGTCTATATCTACCTATCAGACTTGGAGAGAGAGAAAATAATTGCGGTTCGCGGCATTCGGATTCATACACAAAACCGCGATTATTAATTAGAGATCGGTCGGTTTCGGTCTTCAGATCGAACGGGCGAGAGGTGTAGCCATGAAGGTATTATCAGCGGACACCCTGTATATATATATATATATATATATATATATATATATATATATACAAATGTGTTTGTATAAATTATGATAAATTACATTTTACATACATACAATGTCAAGGATAAACCATAAACAATAATGCTTTAAGCAAATGACGAATACGTGAGAAAAACTCAACGAGCGCACATAAGAACGACACACACACACACACACACGCACCGCACGGGCGCGCGCGTGTGTGTGTGTGCATTTGTGTGTACACCTAGTGACGTCACGCGGACTAATCTGGCCAAGGTTAAATTCGAAAACATCTCGATCGTTCGGATATATGACTGCGGAGGTGAGGAAAAACAATCTTTCGAACTGTACTCACGGTCTGACTCGCCATCGCCCGGATCAGTCTCTTACACAGATGATATGTGTGTGGATTTGATCGATCGACTTACCTGGAACAAGACAGATACACATAGATTTTCGATCATTTTCAACGAACTGATTATAAATATATACATACATACGTATATATTTATATATGTATATATATATATATATATCTGTACAGTTGAATCCATACAGGTAAATCGTACACAGTTGAATCTGTGCAGTTGAATCGTACACGGCTAAATCTGTACACAGTTGAGTCCTTACAGGTAAATCGTACACAGTTGAATCTGTGCAGTTGAATCGTACACGGCTAAATCTGTACACAGTTGAGTCCTTACAGGTAAATCGTACACAGTTGAATCTGTGCAGTTGAATCGTACACGGCTAAATCTGTACACAGTTGAGTCCTTACAGGTAAATCGTACACAGTTGAATCGGTGCAGTTGAATCGTACACGGCTAAATCTGTACACAGTTGAGTCCTTACAGGTAAATCGTACACAGTTGAATCTGTGCAGTTGAATCGTACACGGCTAAATCTGTACAGTTGAATCCATACAGGTAAATCGTACACAGTTGAATCTGTGCAGTTGAATCGTACACGGCTAAATCTGTACACAGTTGAGTCCTTACAGGTAAATCGTACACAGTTGAATCTGTGCAGTTGAATCGTACACGGCTAAATCTGTACACAGTTGAGTCCTTACAGGTAAATCGTACACAGTTGAATCTGTGCAGTTGAATCGTACACGGCTAAATCTGTACACAGTTGAGTCCTTACAGGTAAATCGTACACAGTTGAATCTGTGCAGTTGAATCGTACACGGCTAAATCTGTACACAGTTGAGTCCTTACAGGTAAATCGTACACAGTTGAATCTGTGCAGTTGAATCGTACACGGCTAAATCTGTACACAGTTGAATCCATACAGGTAAATCGTACACAGTTGAATCTGTGCAGTTGAATCGTACACGGCTAAATCTGTACACAGTTGAGTCCTTACAGGTAAATCGTACACAGTTGAATCTGTGCAGTTGAATCGTACACGGCTAAATCTGTACACAGTTGAGTCCTTACAGGTAAATCGTACACAGTTGAATCTGTGCAGTTGAATCGTACACGGCTAAATCTGTACACAGTTGAGTCCTTACAGGTAAATCGTACACAGTTGAATCTGTGCAGTTGAATCGTACACGGCTAAATCTGTACAGTTGAATCCATACAGGTAAATCGTACACAGTTGAATCTGTGCAGTTGAATCGTACACGGCTAAATCTATACAGTTGAATCCATACAGGTAAATCGTACACAGTTGAATCTGTGCAGTTGAATCGTACACGGCTAAATCTGTACAGTTGAATCCATACAGGTAAATCGTACACAGTTGAATCTGTGCAGTTGAATCGTACACGGCTAAATCTGTACACAGTTGAGTCCTTACAGGTAAATCGTACACAGTTGAATCTGTGCAGTTGAATCGTACACGGCTAAATCTGTACACAGTTGAGTCCTTACAGGTAAATCGTACACAGTTGAATCTGTGCAGTTGAATCGTACACGGCTAAATCTGTACACAGTTGAGTCCTTACAGGTAAATCGTACACAGTTGAATCTGTGCAGTTGAATCGTACACGGCTAAATCTGTACAGTTGAATCCATACAGGTAAATCGTACACAGTTGAATCTGTGCAGTTGAATCGTACACGGCTAAATCTGTACACAGTTGAATCCATACAGGTAAATCGTACACAGTTGAATCTGTGCAGTTGAATCGTACACGGCTAAATCTGTACAGTTGAATCCATACAGGTAAATCGTACACAGTTGAATCTGTGCAGTTGAATCGTACACGGCTAAATCTGTACACAGTTGAGTCCTTACAGGTAAATCGTACACAGTTGAATCTGTGCAGTTGAATCGTACACGGCTAAATCTGTACACAGTTGAGTCCTTACAGGTAAATCGTACACAGTTGAATCTGTGCAGTTGAATCGTACACGGCTAAATCTGTACACAGTTGAGTCCTTACAGGTAAATCGTACACAGTTGAATCTGTGCAGTTGAATCGTACACGGCTAAATCTGTACAGTTGAATCCATACAGGTAAATCGTACACAGTTGAATCTGTGCAGTTGAATCGTACACGGCTAAATCTGTACACAGTTGAGTCCTTACAGGTAAATCGTACACAGTTGAATCTGTGCAGTTGAATCGTACACGGCTAAATCTGTACACAGTTGAGTCCTTACAGGTAAATCGTACACAGTTGAATCTGTGCAGTTGAATCGTACACGGCTAAATCTGTACACAGTTGAGTCCTTACAGGTAAATCGTACACAGTTGAATCTGTGCAGTTGAATCGTACACGGCTAAATCTGTACACAGTTGAGTCCTTACAGGTAAATCGTACACAGTTGAATCTGTGCAGTTGAATCGTACACGGCTAAATCTGTACACAGTTGAGTCCATACAGGTAAATCGTACACAGTTGAATCTGTGCAGTTGAATCGTACACGGCTAAATCTGTACA
Organism: Acanthacorydalis orientalis; assembly: GCA_034766995.1. Classification (NCBI taxonomy): domain Eukaryota; kingdom Metazoa; phylum Arthropoda; class Insecta; order Megaloptera; family Corydalidae; genus Acanthacorydalis; species Acanthacorydalis orientalis. Next base: position 4,905,522 of record CM068325.1, on the reverse strand, counting down.
GTTGAATCCATACAGGTAAATCGTACACAGTTGAATCTGTGCAGTTGAATCGTACACGGCTAAATCTGTACAGTTGAATCCATACAGGTAAATCGTACACAGTTGAATCTGTGCAGTTGAATCGTACACGGCTAAATCTGTACACAGTTGAGTCCTTACAGGTAAATCGTACACAGTTGAATCTGTGCAGTTGAATCGTACACGGCTAAATCTGTACAGTTGAATCCATACAGGTAAATCGTACACAGTTGAATCTGTGCAGTTGAATCGTACACGGCTAAATCTGTACAGTTGAATCCATACAGGTAAATCGTACACAGTTGAATCTGTGCAGTTGAATCGTACACGGCTAAATCTGTACACAGTTGAGTCCTTACAGGTAAATCGTACACAGTTGAATCTGTGCAGTTGAATCGTACACGGCTAAATCTGTACACAGTTGAGTCCTTACAGGTAAATCGTACACAGTTGAATCTGTGCAGTTGAATCGTACACGGCTAAATCTGTACAGTTGAATCCATACAGGTAAATCGTACACAGTTGAATCTGTGCAGTTGAATCGTACACGGCTAAATCTGTACACAGTTGAGTCCTTACAGGTAAATCGTACACAGTTGAATCTGTGCAGTTGAATCGTACACGGCTAAATCTGTACACAGTTGAGTCCTTACAGGTAAATCGTACACAGTTGAATCTGTGCAGTTGAATCGTACACGGCTAAATCTGTACACAGTTGAGTCCTTACAGGTAAATCGTACACAGTTGAATCTGTGCAGTTGAATCGTACACGGCTAAATCTGTACACAGTTGAGTCCTTACAGGTAAATCGTACACAGTTGAATCTGTGCAGTTGAATCGTACACGGCTAAATCTGTACACAGTTGAGTCCATACAGGTAAATCGTACACAGTTGAATCTGTGCAGTTGAATCGTACACGGCTAAATCTGCACAGTTGAATCCATACAGGTAAATCGTACACAGTTGAATCTGTGCAGTTGAATCGTACACGGCTAAATCTGTACACAGTTGAGTCCATACAGGTAAATCGTACACAGTTGAATCTGTGCAGTTGAATCGTACATGGCTAAATCTGCACAGTTGAATCCATACAGGTAAATCGTACACAGTTGAATCTGTGCAGTTGAATCGTACACGGCTAAATCTGTACACAGTTGAGTCCTTACAGGTAAATCGTACACAGTTGAATCTGTGCAGTTGAATCGTACACGGCTAAATCTGTACACAGTTGAGTCCTTACAGGTAAATCGTACACAGTTGAATCTGTGCAGTTGAATCGTACACGGCTAAATCTGTACACAGTTGAGTCCATACAGGTAAATCGTACACAGTTGAATCTGTGCAGTTGAATCGTACACGGCTAAATCTGTACACAGTTGAGTCCATACAGGTAAATCGTACACAGTTGAATCTGTGCAGTTGAATCGTACACGGCTAAAGGCACAATAGGCCCGGAACACAAGTTGTGTCGCCTCTACAGGCACGATTGGTCGAGATTCGGACCTGGACTGGCTCTAAACATTTTAAATAGGCCCGGAACACAAGTTCTGTCGCCTCTACAGGCACGATTGGTCGAGATTCGGACCTGCACTGGCTCTAAACATTTTAAATAGGCCCGGAACACAAGTTGTGTCGCCTCTACAGGCACGATTGGTCGAGATACGGACCTGCACTGGCTCTAAACATTTTAAATAGGCCCGGAACACAAGTTGTGTCGCCTCTACAGGCACGATTGGACGAGATACGGACCTGCACTGGCTCTAAACATTTTAAATAGGCCCGGAACACAAGTTGTGTCGCCTCTACAGGCACGATTGGTCGAGATACGCACCTGCACTGGCTCTAAACATTTTAAATAGGCCCGGAACACAAGTTCTGTCGCCTCTACAGGCACGATTGGTCGAGATAGGGGCCTGCACTGGCTCTAAACATTTTAAATAGGCCCGGAACACAAGTTCTGTCGCCTCTACGGACACGATTGGTCGAGATAGGGGCCTGCACTGGCTCTAAGCATTTTAAATAGGCCCGGAACACAACTTCTGTCGCTTCTACAGCCACGATTGGTCGAGATACGGGCCTGCACTGGCTCTAAACATTTTAAATAGGCCCGGAACACAAGTTGTGTCGCCTCTACAGGCACGATTGGACGAGATACGGACCTGCACTGGCTCTAAACATTTTAAATAGGCCCGGAACACAAGTTGTGTCGCCTCTACAGGCACGATTGGTCGAGATAGGGGCCTGCACTGGCTCTAAACATTTTAAATAGGCCCGGAACACAAGTTGTGTCGCCTCTACAGGCACGATTGGTCGAGATAGGGGCCTGCACTGGCTCTAAACATTTTAAATATGCCCGGAACACAAGTTGTGTCGCCTCTACAGGCACGATTGGTCGAGATACGGACCTGCACTGGCTCTAAACATTTTAAATAGGCCCGGAACACAAGTTGTGTCGCCTCTACAGGCACGATTGGTCGAGATACGGACCTGCACTGGCTCTAAACATTTTAAATAGGCCCGGAACACAAGTTGTGTCGCCTCTACAGGCACGATTGGTCGAGATAGGGGCCTGCACTGGCTCTAAACATTTTAAATAGGCCCGGAACACAAGTTGTGTCGCCTCTACAGGCACGATTGGTCGAGATACGGACCTGCACTGGCTCTAAACATTTTAAATAGGCCCGGAACACAAGTTGTGTCGCCTCTACAGGCACGATTGGACGAGATACGGACCTGCACTGGCTCTAAACATTTTAAATAGGCCCGGAACACAAGTTGTGTCGCCTCTACAGGCACGATTGGTCGAGATAGGGGCCTGCACTGGCTCTAAACATTTTAAATAGGCCCGGAACACAAGTTGTGTCGCCTCTACAGGCACGATTGGTCGAGATAGGGGCCTGCACTGGCTCTAAACATTTTAAATATGCCCGGAACACAAGTTGTGTCGCCTCTACAGGCACGATTGGTCGAGATACGGACCTGCACTGGCTCTAAACATTTTAAATAGGCCCGGAACACAAGTTGTGTCGCCTCTACAGGCACGATTGGTCGAGATAGGGGCCTGCACTGGCTCTAAACATTTTAAATATGCCCGGAACACAAGTTGTGTCGCCTCTACAGGCACGATTGGTCGAGATACGGACCTGCACTGGCTCTAAACATTTTAAATAGGCCCGGAACACAAGTTGTGTCGCCTCTACAGGCACGATTGGTCGAGATACGGACCTGCACTGGCTCTAAATATTTTAAATAGGCCCGGAACACAAGTTGTGTCGCCTCTACAGGCACGATTGGACGAGATACGGACCTGCACACATCTGTATAGTTGAATCCATACAGGTAAATCGTACACAGTTGAATCCATTCAGGTAAATCGTACACAGTTGAATCGTACACAGTTGAATCCATACAGGTAAATCGTACACAGTTGAATCGTACACGGCTAAATCTGTACACAGTTGAATCTGTACAGTTGAATCCATACAGGTAAATCGTACGCAGTTGAATCTGTGCAGTTGAATCCGTACACAGCTGAATCTCTAAACAGCTGAATCTCTAAACAGTTGAATCTAAACAACTGAATCTCAACACTCAACACACAAAAAAGAGAAAATGTCAAAAGTACAAAATCGTGCCGTTCACTGGACACGACTATGCATGCACGTTTTCGGGGGAAACGCGAGCGCGGCCGCGGCGGATCGCACGAGCCCGCGCCGGACCGCCCGGCGATTTCCCCCGCTCGTATAGTCGGTCTCGGATATCGACCGATTCCGTTATAATAATTTTAAAACAGAAACTAATTCTAAGTTGACTAATTTATGATTTTTGATGTATGAACCGTGCAATACGTTCTAACCGGAACGATTTCATCGAATGATCGATCGAAAATTCGGTCAGATATCTCGGTCGCACGCAGATATATTGAGGACTGAAACTTTTTCATAAAAAACGAACACGGCACGCGAAAGACCGTACTTTTTCGTATAAATCTTGAAACTTTCAAACTTACACCGACACGATTACGCCTACTGGGATTTTTCAAAATGTGATCGTTAACGATCGTCACAAGTTTTTTATTTTTTTTTATCCGAATTTAAAAGATAACCCTAGTGAATTATAATACCGTTGGAAAGAGAAAACAGTAGTTTATAAGCAACCAGATTTTCAAACTTAAATACTCGTTTATATGATTACAGTGGCGTTTTAAAGAAAAAACTGTCTTTAACGCGAATCCTATTCAGCATATCTACAGATTTTATTTTTTTTCTACCCGAATTCAAAAGTTAACCCTAATAAATCATATACCGTTGGAAAGAGAAAACAATAGTCTATAAGCACCCCGATTTTCAAACACAAACACTCGTTTATGCGATTACAGTGACGTTTCAAAGAAAAAAACTGTTTTTAACGCGAATCCTATCCGGCATGTCTATAGATTTTATTTTTTTTCTTCCCGAATTCTAAAGATACCTCTAATAAATTATATACCGTTGGAAAGAGAAAACAATAGTCTATAAACAGTCCGATTTTCAAACACAAATACTCGTTTATACCGTTACAGTGGCGTTTCAAAGAAAAAACTGTCTTTAATCCGAATCCTATTCGGCACATCTATAGATTTTATTTTTTTTCTACCCGAATTTAAAAGATAACCCTAATAAATTATATACCGTTGGAAAGAGAAAACAATAGTCTATAAGCAGCCCGATTTTCAAACACAAATACTCGTTTATACGATTACAGTGGAGTTTCAAAGAAAAAACTGTTTTTAAAACGAATCCTATCCGGCACATCTACAGTTTTTATTTTTTTTCCACCCGAATTCAAAAGATAACCCTACTGAATTACATACCGTTCGAAAGAGAAAACAATACTCTATCCGATACCAAATTTTCAAAAATTAAAAAAATCCTCAAACGCCCACAGTCGAGTCGCAAGATCGACAAGTCTTTCGTGCAGGAACCGAAAACTCTATCGAGACGGATCGACAGTGTTTAATGGCTCCCAGACATGCAGGACTTGGTTCGAGGCCGAGCCGAGACGTGAGGAATCTTGAAAATAGATTTTGCATCTTCGAAAGGTTCGAGATTACAGACAGGTCCGACTTGAGAGTCGATGAGGGGACATTTTCAGCGACTTTGAGACAATTTCCCGGTCTTGAGGAACGTTTGAGGCGGTTTTTTTCACATTTGAACGTTTGAGGTTATGAGCACGGACCTTGGGGACATTCTTGGAGACTGTGAAGGTATTAGGAGGACAGGCACCGACTCAACGCTCGATAAACGTCTCCCCCGTCCGAGCAAATCGATCAAAACTCCATCGAAACAATTCGAACAAGCGACGCTCGCCGATCGCAAGGACATCTGTGCTCCGCGCCGACAATCGATCCGCGCGGAACAGGTTTCGCCGTTCGAAAAGACAATCGAAACGCGAGATCAGTTCGCGCCGGGTGCCGACAGAGCGCAGGCGAGAACAGTGTCGGTAAAACAGTGAACGGCAATCGTTACGAATCGGTCGGTCGACCGTTCGGACTCTGTCGGCGGTTTTCGGCAACTCTTTCGAATTCGCCGCTCGTTTTTTTTCCGATTGTTGCTCGATCCGAACGGTTTTTTAAACCGGAATCGCAGGAGATCCGGTTCTGAAACGGTTCCAGCGCGTGCAGGACTGTTTCAGTTCTCGAATACGGTCGGACCCGCGTACAACGAACTCGCCTATAACGAAACTGTCGGCTCGAACGGAAATACCGACCTGTATAATGTCTCTAAAGTGAATTTTCTTCGTTCCAAATCGGTTTCGATTGATAAAATCGAGTTCGTTATAAAGAGGTTTCGCTGTATTGAATCGTAAACAGTTGAAAAAACATTCACATCTATTTTTTGTCCAGAGCAAACGAAATTATTCGTCGAGGAGAAGGGTTTCGAGTCAGAAAAGTGAGATTTTAGAATAGTCCTTCCTCTGGAAGAGATTTTTTCAAGACTTTAATTAGAGAGAGAGAGATTGTTGTATCGCAGATGAGATGAAAGCAATGGAGATCTAATGGAATAACGTTTGGGATCGGAATCGATCGGTGGAAGATTGTTTTTCGGATAGAAGATTGTCGATTCGTCGTTATAGAAATTTGAAATTTACACAGAATGTATAGAAATTCATCCTGGTATCGATGATGGACCGTCTGTGCGTTTTGGAATTTTTTTCCAGGAGTGATTGTGGAAAATATAGAGGCGGTCGCGAAAAAATGGCGAAACGACTGTTATGAACCGCTGGTACAGGTCGAACGATCGGTAGAAAAAATTGAAATTTGTACCAAAGATACAGAATTTTATCCTCTTTCGATTGATACCCTAGTTATTTAATTTAGAATAATTTTTCTTGAGATATGTGGAAAAATGTAAAAGTTTCAGCAAAAAAGTCTCAATGAATGAAAAGAATTGTTTTGAATTACTGGTACAGGTCGAATAATCGGTAGAAAAAATTGAAATTTGTGCCAGATATACAGAATTTCATCCTCTTTCGAATGATGCCCTAGTTATTTAATTTAGAATAATTTTCAATGTAATATTTGGAAAAATATAAAACTTAAATTAAAAAATGTCAGTGTACGAAGAAGAAATGTTTTCAATCACTGGTACAGGTCGAATAATCGGTAGAAAAAATTGAAATTTGTGCCAGATATACAGAATTTTATCCTCTTTCGAACGATACCCTAGTTATTTAATTTACAATAATTTTTCAATGAGATATTTGGGAAAATGTAAAACTTGGATTGAAAAAATGTAAGTGCATGAAGGGGAATTGTTTTCAACCACTGGTACAGGTAGAATAATCGGTAGAAAAAATTGAAATTTGCACCAGATATACAGAATTTCATCCTCTTTCGAATGATACCCTAGTTATTTGATTCAGAATAGTTTTCAATGAGATATTATGGAAAAACACCGAAAATGTCTCAGTCACAAGAACTGTTTTCAATCACTGGTCTCACTAAACCACAACTGTCCATCTATCTTCCTCTCAACGACTCGCTCATTCTTTCCGAGACTCACTTTTGATCACAAACTGTCTCCCCACTCTTCCTGATCATCGAGACGTCCCGATTTGAAAATCGACCCGGATATGATCACCGGAACCGGTCATAAAAGGAAGCACCCGATACCAAGCCGCAGGCTCTGATCAGTGCGCTGTCGTTACGTGAATTTTAAGCGACTTCAATGCCCGACTCGGACGGCCATCTCGCTTCGAGCGACACGCCCGAACCGGCGCCCGGACGAAAACGCACCGAGTCCGCGCCTGTCCGTTCGGAGAGCATGTGACCGCCGTTTCTAAAATTGCCACACTGTTTCGTTTTCGTGCTGTTCACGTGCCAATATATCGGAACGGCGGCGAGGCTGTTTGCGTATCGACGGTCGCGTCGCCGGCGCGTCGGATGCGACGACGGCGTCGCATCGCGCGGACGCCGTCCGAAAGCGTTTTTCCAAGTTATTTGGGCAAAATATAAAAGCTTCACCAAAAAACTGTCAGTGATTGAAAAGAATTTTTTTGAATCACTGGTACGGGAGTAATAATCGGGATAAAAAATTGAAATTCGTGCCAGATATCCAGAATTTTATCCTCTTTCGAATGGTATATTAATTATTTTATTTTGATTTTTTTTCAAGAGTTATTTGGGAAAAATTAAAAGTTTCAGCAAAAAATTGTCAGTGATTGAAAAGAATTTTTTTGAATCACTGGTACAGGAGTAATAATTGGGATAAAAAATTGAAATTCGTGCCAGATATCCAGAATTTTATCCTCTTTCGAATGGTATCCTTATTATTTTATGTGGATTTTTTTTCAGAAGTTATTTGGGAAAAATATAAAAGTTTCAGCAAAAAACTGTCCGTGATTGAAAAGAATTGTTTTGAATCACTGGTACAGGAGTAATAATCGGGATAAAAAATTGAAATTCGTGCCAGACATCCAGAATTTTATCCTCTTTCGAATGGTATACTAATTATTTTATTTGGATTTTTTTTCAAGAGTTATTTGGGAAAAATATAAAAGTTTCAGCCAAAAACTGTCAGTGAATGGAATGAATTTTTTTGAATCAATGGTACGGGAGTAATAATTGGGATAAAAAATTGAAATTCGTGCCAGATATTCAGAATTTTATCCTCTTTCGAACGATATCCTATTTATTTTATTTGGATTTTTTTCCATGAGTTATTTGGGAAAAATTAAAAGTTTCAGCAAAAAACTGTCAGTGATTGAAACGAATTTTTTTGAATCACTGGTACGGGAGTAATAATTGGGATAAAAAATTGAAATTTGGTTCAAATACCCAGAATTTCATCCTATTTTGAATGGTATCCTAATTATTTTATTTGGATTTTTTTTCAAGAGTTATTTGGGAAAAATATAAAAGTTTCAGCCAAAAACTGTCAGTGAATGGAATGAATTTTTTTGAATCAATGGTACGGGAGTAATAATTGGGATAAAAAATTGAAATTCGTGCCAGATATTCAGAATTTTATCCTCTTTCGAATAGTACTCTAATTATTTTATTTGGATTTTTTTTTCAAGAATTATTTGGGAAAAACATAACGAGGTAATCCATCTATTTAGAACGTATTCGGCGAAGACCGTGAGATATCCGTGTTCTGAAGAGAGACAGAAGCAGTACGGGATTCCGTGAGAGGGACAGAGTCGTATGTGTCGGTCTCTTGGCGGACAGACCAGAATGGCATGTCGCTTGGCCGCAACACGAAATTTCGAAACCGTGGCCGAACAACAAGACACTTAAAATATTTTTCAACCTTATTCCGTCTGCGGATCAGCTGTGACTTATTATTGTGTGTGTGTGTGCGTGTGCGCGCGCGCGTACGACGATTAATCATCGGTCCAGAGTGTTTCAGGACCGTCGTTCCTCGATTCGAAGGACTCGTGCGATCGAGCAGGCAGTTCTAGATCTCTTACTGGCCAACCGAAGGTGGCCATGGAGAAATGACAAACGAGACAACGTCTGTAGAACAAAAGAACGCGGCAGACGTGCGAACAAAAAAGAAACAATCGAACGAATGCAAGTGTTTATACGGACTTTCATCTGTTTTTTCCACCTGTTTATTCATCTTTTTATTCGTCTGTTTATTCGTCTGTTTATTCATCTGTTTATTCATCTGTTTATTCATCTGTTTATTCATCTGTTTATTCATCTGTTTATTCATCTGTTTATTCATCTGTTTATTCATCTGTTTGTTCATCTGTTTATTCATCTGTTTATTCATCTGTTTATTCATCTGTTTATTCATCTGTTTATTCATCTGTTTATTCATCTGTTTATTTTTTCTATCTGTTTCTTTCATCTGTTTCTTTCATCTGTTTCTTCATCTGTTTCTTCATCTGTTTGTTCATCTGTTTATTCATCTGTTGCTGAACTTACTTTTTCAGAGATTCATTCATCGAAACACTTGTTCTTTCTGATGTTCGGTCGTTCGATTTTGTACATTTTTCAAGGATAACTCATGGAAAAATGTTCTAAAATAAAATAGACAGGATATCATTCGAAAGAGGATAAAATTCTGGATATCTGGTGCAAATTTCAAATTTTTCTACCGATTATTCGACCTGTACCAGTGACTGAAAATAATTCCCCTTCATACACTGACATTTTTTTTAGTGAAACTTTTACGTTTTCCAAAATATCTCATTGAAAAATATTCTAAAATAAATATATAAATATTATGTAGAGAGAGAGAGAGTGACAAGAGTTTCTGTTGAAATAATCTAGTTTTTCTTTCTAAAATTGATTTTGATTTATACATAAAATGTAATATATATATATATATATATATATATATATATATATATATATATATATATATAGGATATTAAAAACTTTCTTGGAAAACTGTGGAAAAGAGAGGCACTGAATCGAACAAAATGGAAAATCATGGAAGAGGCCTTTATCCAGGCAGTGGATTAACAGGGGCTGAAGAAGATGATGATGATATATATATATATATACATATATATATATATATATATATATATATACAAATATATATATATATATATATATATATATATATGTATATATATATATATATAAATACATAAACCGCAGATAAATGAAAGGTATTGACAAGAAGTCTGTTTGTACAGAGAGATAAGAGCGAAGAGATAGATCCATCCCAAACGCTGGCGGCGACATCATGCAATCTTATCATTCCGTAATTGATAAGTGCCTCTGTACACAAACGAAAGGTTTTCTATTGGATCGGTCGCACCTGTACCTGGCGTGCGTGTACAAATTCTCCGACCGGGCGGACTTGAAGCATGAAACGAATCGTTAACGAAAACGTTAACAGTTTCTTCAGATCACAAGAAGTTTCTTTTACGCATCGAACAATGTTCGATTTTTGATATCAATTTCTGAAAATAGATCGGCGAGATTCGAGCGTACATTGTCATACTTACATATATATATATATATATATATATATATATATATATATATATATATATATATATATGTATATATACGTACATGTGTATGAATCCGTTAAGATAAACAGAATATTCTGAGCGTGAATCAAACGACACACATTCCCTAGCAGATAATATCAATACTAAATAAAAATAATAATAGAAAACTGTGAAAATCGCACGCACGTACACACACACACATGGACACAGACACATACATACGCACACACGGACACACACACACACACGCGCGCGCGCACAAAACTACTACAAATACAAATATAACGCCTCACTCAGAGACCGATCGGAACGGAGTTCTTACACGGCTGTGTCGTCCGGAAAGTCGACGACCGGTTCCGTGTCTTCAGGGATAATCGTTCGAGGGACGAGAACCTTCGAAAGATAACAGTCCGATAGACGACCGAGTGTGAATGATTGACCCTGTAGATCATTCCTCGACAGACAGTCACTTAAGAGACACGCCTTGAAAACATAACTTTTACATTTGACGAGTATACACGTCAAACGCGCCGAAACAGAGTCTCGGACTGACGTGTATACACGTCGAACGCAGTCAGACGGTCGATTATTATAGAACTGTATTGAAATCGAACACTTCCGAATGGGAATAGTGTATGCCGGCGCCGATATCCGAATTTCAAGTATTCAAATCGCCCGCGCAAAAATCTCGACGACCGCGCCGTCTCGCCGTGTCGGCACGGGTTAACACGCCGCGTCCTGACGTTTGTGTGCCATAGATTTTTAACCTCGTCACCTAGAGAGCCCCTTTTAATCTATCGTTCGGACCGCCGACTCTATCACAGACTTCCTGACCGGCCTGTATCGCTTATGAATGTGTGCGTACACGGCGGCACGTCGTAGGTGTCCACTTTGAATGCATGTGAGAAACACTGTGTTATATTTAAATCGTTTGCGTAAATAGCCTGGCCGCTGTGACGTTCATGCGCGTTCTTTAACATATATACATACATATATATAAATATATATATATATATATATGTATATATATATATATTTTCCTTGACCAGAATGATTGCAGAATGAAACGGTCGTCGCGCGAGCGAGAGAGAACGAGTTCCTCCTTGTCGTTCGTAGTGAGCGTTGCCAAAAACACATTGCAGTCATGTGCTTTCGAATTGACTTGCGGTCATGTGTTTCACACACACATCTACATTAATAAATATAGATGTGTGTGTGCGTGCGGTCGTAAATATTGTTATAAGAGTGTGAAAATCGGAAAAACGACTTTATTTTCGTTCCATTGCACAATCGGCAAGCCGGACCGTCGGCGCGGCTAAACCGTGCGGAGTCCTGTCGAGGACACGCTCTCTCTCTCTCGCTCCGACGCGACGGAATTCTAGAAGGACGCGCGGACGGACCGTCCCGGACGGTCCGGGTTCGAGTCCCGTCCGGAACGGGATGTCCCTGGAACGTGCACGTCTCCACGTACGCTCGGTCTCCTCCCTCTCTCTCAATCGTCGGCCGGTCCGACTATCGAGTACAGACGGATGTAAAGTTGGACCGACGGAGTGCTCTGGAGTCGGTTTTCATCCAGTTGTTTTTTTTTTATATATATATCAAGGATTTGGGGGTCCCTTGTGATTTTCCCTGCTGCGACTTGTCGACCGGACGGTCGTCTTTAGAAAGACTGTCATTTAAAAGATTGCCTGTGATCGCCTGTCGGTATGACAATCGCCTGTCTGTATGGCAATCGCCCGTCGGTATGACAATCGCCCGTCGGTATGACAATCGGCTGTCGATATGACAATCGGCTGTCGATATGACAATCGCCCGTCGGTATGACAATCGCCTGTCGGTATGACAATCGCCTGTCGGTATGACAATCGCCTGTCGGTATGACAATCGCCTGTCTGTATGACAATCGCCCGTCGGTATGACAATCGCCCGTCGGTATGACAATCGGCTGTCGATATGACAATCGGCTGTCGATATGACAATCGCCCGTCGGTATGACAATCGCCCGTCGGTATGACAATCGCCTGTCGGTATGACAATCGCCTGTCGGTATGACAATCGCCTGTCGGTATGACAATCGCCTGTCGGTATGACAATCGCCTGTCGGTATGACAATCGCCTGTCGAATGATTATCTATCGAAAAAATGTCTATCGAAGAGGATTCAGTCAATAATTAACCGTCAACTGTCTATCTATCCTCTCATCTTTTAAAGGCTTGTCTTTTGAAAGATTTTCTTTACTTGGAATGTCTATGGAAGGATTGTCCACTTAAGGGCTGTCCATTCAACAAAATCCGATCAATTACTAACAGTCAATTGTCAATCTTCTAGATGCCTGTTCTCTGAACGATTTCCTGCGCCGTCACTGTACATCGAAGGTCTGTATATCAAAAGATTGTCCAGAGAAGAACTGTCTATCGGAGTGCATTCGGTCTATCACTAACAGTCGACTGTCTATCGATCTGTCATCATTCGAAGGCCTGCGTCATGAAGGATTTCCTTCGGTCAGACTGTCCACGGAACGATCGTCCACTGTCGACGGGGAAACGACGTGCACGCGATCCGAAATCGAGACCACGGAACGGCCGGAATCAAAGATCGAACTCGAATCGGACGATACAGACATATATATATATATATATATATATATATATATATATATATATATATATATGTATATATATATATATATAGAGAGAGAGAGAGAGAGAGACGCGCCTGGACTTAACCTCAACGGGCACGTGACGGACGGCCGGCCGACCGTCGTCGTAGTAGTAAGGCCGCGCGGGGGACATGCGTGTACGGGCGAGCGAGACGCGACGAGCGGGCCGGGCGCGCGCGCGCGAGAGACGGACGTACGCGCACGCTCGTTCACGGCCGCGCGGCGTGCGGAACGACGCGGCGTCGCCGCCGCCGTGTAAACAAACGTCAGGCAGGCCGTTCGGATCGACCGGCTCGATAGATTGGGATCGACTTACCGCTAATCAGTGGATAATTATCGCCCGGCTGACCGACGAGCGTTTTCAGCCCGTTCTCGAACACAACAGGCGACGCCCGGTTATCCCTGTCGCACATAGTGTCGGCGGCCGCGCACTGTCCTGCTCGCACACGACGACGCGGCACCAGAACGCACTCGTATGAACCGGCGATGAACTGTGTGTCTCAGTATATTTAGAATGGTCGTCGGATCCACGGTCCGAACGTCACGCACGCCGTCGACGGCACCACAAATTATCTATGTGTGTGTGTGTGTGTGTGTCGACCGTACAGGTTTATAAATACATGCACGGCGTGTAGAGGAAAGAAAAAAAAAACAAGAAACGATCGAACGATTCTTCTGTGAAAACGAAACCGATCTATGGATGGATGTGTGTGTGTCAATCTGTCACGGCACTCACATAACACGGCCGGGACGTCGTGTTCGCATGCGTGCGTACGCCGACGGGCCCACGGAGGCTGTTCGGGGAACGTGTACCGGTCCAGGGAGCCGGCAGTCCGGCGCGCGCGGTCGATTCGGGACGACTGGCGGCGGCGTGCGCTCGTCGGGCGCACGAGGTCGCCTGAATCAATCGCGAACGGCGAGACGGGACCGGCGGCGCGCTCTAGCGGCCGGCGCGCGCACCGACACCGCGCCGGTTCTGTGACACGGCCGCGCGGTTCGTGTCCAGGGTGCGGCCGCCGCGTGTCGACACACCGATGTCATACAGCGCGCCGTCGATTCGAAATTCCGCGGTGATCGATCGATCGGGAGCGTTTTGTCGGTCGCGAATTTAAATATCTCGCCTTGTGGCGCCGGTTCGGTCTTTAGAGCCGTTGCAGGTAGCTATCCGCGGTTCTAAATCGAAGGTCGTGCGATGCAGATCGGTTGATTGCATACATTAAGGATACAAATCCTGATTTTATTCAGTCAGAAAGTATACACAGAACGATTATCAATTCGGTAGGAAAACGATTACGGTTCCTCTCATGGATTCGAACGTCGCACACCGCAATTATTTTCCTACCAGCCTAACATCTAGCCTGAGAAGAGAACCGTCTTTAAGAACGGGCCCGAATCGTTTCAAGACGGTCGAACATTCGGTCACGAGCCTCTGAATCGATAGGTCTCGATCTATCGTTCTAAGTCTAGATTTTCGAGGTTAAATCTGGATCACTTACCTTGTACGTCGTCCGGATCTGCGACAGCGGCCCCCTGCGACGCGAACAGATCTGCCAGAATCAGGGAAGGGGTTCGTTCGGTCGAAAGAGCACCGTTCTGAACGGATTCCGTTCTCGGGAACGGGACTTCGTCGAATTTCTTAAGCACTGAACCGATTAACTGTCTCTAGTGGGACACTGTTTAATTTTCGACGAGCGTTCGTCAAACTGTTCGGAGTTTCGTTCAGCTCGGAACAGTTGAGGACGGGTTCTGATTCGATTTTTTCTTTTTTTTCGATTTTTGTTTTTGTTACTTGTTTAGTGAACCGATCGCGCGGAAGGAGTCCGCCGGAAAGAGTTTTTTTGCGTGTCATTCATAGATCTGGAAAGTCAGATAAGAATTGTCGATTAATAGAGATCCGAGAGCACCTTGATCTCGGACTGACACGCACTTAAGACAAACAGCACAAACGTTTGTGAAACCGGAACGAGACGGTCACTGAAAATCATGCGAATGTGTGTAAACGTTCGACGGAGTTCGAGCCGGATTCATTTTCGAAACAGATCGAGATTTGGATATTTTTTTCTCGAGCGTTCGAGCGACCATCGAGTTTTTCGACCATCTGTTTTTTTAAATATCCGTTCCTCTCTCTCATCTGTCAGACTGTCTAATGTTTATCCATCAAACTGTTTTCCCGTTCATTTGTTCGATCATCGAATGTTTATTTATTTATATATCAGTTTTTTGTTTCAATCCGCCCGACACTCCGCTGTTTATTTACTATTCATTTGTTTAAAGCGATTCGAAAACAAGACTGGACTCAAATCCGATCCTCTGCACGATTTGATTCGAACCGGACCCGAATTAATACTCGAACCCGATTAGAATTCACACAGTTTGCATGCCGACCACTTCCCCACATCTATATAGAGGGTGTGCCGCGAACGCGGACACTGGGATAAGGATGAAGGGACACGAACCGGGAACACAGACATGTAGACACACATATATGTTCTCTTTATTGATTTCTCTCCGTGAGACTCTAAAAATACCGACTACATGCCGGACCTGCGGTCGGTCCGACCCGAGCGCGCGCCTCCTCGCCGGGAGAACATCAAGGACAGACCCGCTAGGCGACCCGGACGAGTCACGAGACACGGGACGCACGGGTCCTACCGACCGCGGGCCTCTTACTATAAATCTCCTCCCATTATCTTAATTAAAAAACATTTACTCTCGATAAACATCACAAAGATAACGTGTTCGATGGTCGTGTGTTCAGTGTGCGACCAGCCATGAATCGCGGTTCGAATCCCGACGTTTTTTTTAACGCGACGCTTTTTATTTTTTCCCGGATAGGTTTCGAGGCAACGATCGAGACCCGATAGTCGAAAATCGACTCGGACGGCTTGAGAAATGGACGAACTGTCCCAAGATACGGTCCGATCGAGACGGATCCGTCGATAGTCAATCGTCTGATGACGGTTCCGTCCGCAACTCCCGGTCACGGGACGGACGGCCATCTTTCAATCATATCTCTGTACTAGAACTGTCCATAAAACGAACAAGTCCGACGATTTAGAGCCGCTGATCGATCGATCGACAGGTGAGAGAATTCGAAACGACGGATCAGTCCCAAAATTTTTTTTTATGTACAGTTTTAGGTTCTGTGTCAGGATTCGTGGAATTCATAACTGGTCCTCCTCTCTCTCTCTCCCTATATATATATATATATATATATATATATATATATAGATGTGTATGTATGTATATGTATCCTCCTTACCTAAGAATAATAAAAATTTTTGGTCCATAGATTTAAAAAAACCGCCCGAACTGAAGAATACTTCAAGAAGGCAGGCTGTGTGTGTTTTTTTCCGGTGAAAAAAACGATAAAATCCGCACCTGCGAACAAAAAGAAGGACTTTTCAAGATCGTAGGAGACTGTGAGAGACTCTAAGTATCATAATAGATTCGAGCACTGTGAGAGAGCGATCCGGACGGCTCTGAGGGACCGTCAGGAACGGTACCGGACTCTAAACTGATCCAGTGACTCGAAACAAGAACGGTCCGAGAGTACATCCGTACCTGTCGGTCACACCCACAGCACCGTCAGCGGATCCTTCGCGGCCGTCGCGACCGGCGTCGAACTCCACCGCCTGTGCTCGACATGGACGGGCACGCCTATGCCGCGGTACGACGCCAGCTCGTCGCACCCCTCGCCGAACGTCTCGTCGGCGTCGATCGTCTCGGCCGTGCGTATCGACCGGCCGGCGATCGAGCCGACCGCTTCTCGATCTTCCTCGTACGGCCTGTCGAAGACCGGGACGCCGACCTGAAACGAGACACCGTCAACGCATTAGGATTTCAACGAGGAGGCGGGGGAGTGGTAAAGAAAAAACAGGCGAAACGCTGACCTCTTGGAACGAGCTCATCGACGAGAACCCGCTCTCGTCCTCGGCCGAGCTGACGCTCCCGGCGACCGTCGTCGTCGCCTTCAAGGTCGGCGACGCGCCCGCAGAATCGTTCCGTGCGTCGTCCGCGCCCTTCACGTCTCCCTCCCGGACCAGCTCGAGCCTATGCCTCGAGCTCGGCCGGTCCGGCGCCGAGCCCTTCAGATCCTCGAAGAATTTCGACCGGAGGCGCGCGAGGTTCGTCTCGTTTCCGGCCGTCGGCGTCGCTCCGGCCGCGTCCGGTCTCTGGCACGGCCGGCGTCCGTCGACGAACGCCGTCTCGGACCCGGGACGCTTGACGGACGCGACGGGCGTCGACGACGGGTAGTGCGCGATGCTATTCCTGCGCGGCTTGAGCGCGCGCGACGGCGCCATGAAGCAGTACTCGCTCTCGGTCCGCTTCGGCGGCGGGGTCGCGTCGACGGAGGCGGCCGGCTTCGGCGGGAACTCGCGCGCGACCTGACGCAGGAACTCGTCGTCGGCGGCGGCGGCCCGGCCGACGTCCGGGACGGCGGCGTCCGTCGGACGAGGCTTGACGAGGTTCGGGCCGGTCGCGTCGAGCAGCGACCGAGCGGTGCGGAGGAGACGGAACGCCTCCTGAGAGAGTCTCTCCGGCGGGACCTCGTCGGCGGACGGATGGACGAGCGGACCCGACTTCTTCCTGGAAATGAACGGAAAGTGAGACTGAAATCAAACGTCTTACATATATATATATATATATATATATATATATATATATATATATATATATTTATCTGAAGTGTTTTGGATTCATTTTTCCAACTGTTTCCTTTTGTTTTATTTGACTATCTAGTGTTTATTTATCTAACTATTTCCTCTTCATTTGTCTTGCTGCCTAATGTTATTTTTTTCAACTGTTTTCTCTTCTTTTAGTGTTTATTTATCCAACTGTTTCCGCTTCATTTGTTTTACTGCCTATTGTTATTTTTTTCAATCGTTTTCTCTTGTTTTATTCGACTGTCTCGTGTTTATTTATCCTACTGTTTCCTCTTCATTTGTTTTGGTGTCTAATGTTATTTTTTTCAATCGTTTTCTCTTGTTTTATTCGACTGTCTCGTGTTTATTTATCCTACTGTTTCCTCTTCATTTGTTTTGGTGTCTAATGTTATTTTTTTCAATCGTTTTCTCTTGTTTTATTCGACTGTCTCGTGTTTATTTATCCTACTGTTTCCTCTTCATTTGTTTTACTGCCGAATGTTAATTTTTCCAATCGTTTTCTCTTGTTTTATTCGACTGTTTAGTGTTTATTTATCCTACTGTTTCCTCTTCATTTGTTTTACTGCCGAATGTTAATTTTTCCAATCACTTTCTCTTGTTTTTTCGACTGTCTCGTGTTTATTTTTCCTACTGTTTCCTCTTCATTTGTTTTACTGCCTATTGTTATTTTTTTCAATAATTTTCTCTTGTTTTATTCGACTGGCTACTGTTTTTTGTTCAACTGTCTCCTCTTCATTTGTCTTGCAGCCTGATGTTAATTTTTCTAACAATTTTCTCTTGTTTATCCGACTGTCTAATAATTATTTATCAGTCTTCACTTCATTTGTCCGTCCGTCTCATGTTTTGTTCATTCGTCCGACCGTTCCGCACTCGTCCGCCCACAAACATCGCACACACACGCCAACTCACCAGCCGAAACCGTCGCCCTTGTCGCTCCCGTCGGCGTCCCTCTCGTCCGTCGGACAGACGTGGTGGACGCTCCTCGACCGGAGCACGGCCGCGCGCGTCCTGAACGCCGTGTCGGCCGCGCGCGCGCACCGCGCGTCGTCGCCCTGTCCCGGCACGTGGACGACGCTCCTCGACCGCGGCACGGGATCGACGCCGCCGCGACCGGCCGGCTTCGGCGCGCCGGCGACGTGGTGGACGCTGAGCGACCGCGGCACCGAACAGTTCGAGCGCGGCTGCGGCCTCGCGCCGACGGCCAGACGGGCCGCGAGCAGGTCGAGACTGCGATGCGTCCGCTCGAGGAACAGGACCATCTGCTCCATGACGGCCCTGTACATTTCCAGACTAGACTCCGTCTGGAATTCGAAAGGAGGAGGTGAAGCGAGCGACGTTATACCTCGTCGCATCGTTCCAGAGAGCCCGCGGGTTCTCGTCTCGAACGATCCGACCAGGATCTGTCTCCTAGTCGATGGGGTAGAGAGTATCGTACCTGTTCGAGCTGCCATCGCAGCGTGTCGACCTGGGACTGCAGCACGAAGTTCTCGACCGGTAACTGGACGTCGCAGCTGACGATGCGACCTCGGTGGCCGGAGTTCAGTCGTCTGTTCTCCTCGACGAGGTTCTGACACTCCTGGAACGAAGCAAGCTGTGTGAACTTGACTGACAGAGAGACAGAATGTGTTCTGTATGCGAATTCAGTGAAAATGAAACGAAAACGAGTCCTAGGAAGAGTTTTGCCGAATGTTAATTTTTCCGATCGATCTCTCCTGTTCCGTTCGACTGTCCGATACGCTGTGACTAATGAGAAAAAACACACACACACACACACACACACCGGATGAACAGGCATACCGTGCGGCGTGACTGAAATCCAATCAGGGCGAACAGTATCGAATGCCGGCCGCGGGGAGGGGGTGCGCCGTGCGAATTTACCTGAGACGTCCTCTGCACGTGCATTTCTCACGATCGGCACGATCGGCTCTTGTTTCACAGAATCCGCGATTCGTTTTTTTTCCTCTCCCGCCTCTTTTTTTCTTCACAAACGATTCGAGAGATCCGTTGTTCTCGATTTCATCTCTCTCTCTCTCTCTGTTCGGTTCGAATATATATATATATTTTATATATATATATATATATATATATATATATATATCATATATATATATATATATATATATATATATATATATCTAATATATATATATTAAAAAAACAATGTACGGTCGAACACGCGACCTGTATAAATCAAACCGAGCTACTATAATTTGGTGTAAGATAATCAGACCGGCAATCAAGCCGTAATTATTATAACAGAACGCGCCGAATTCTCACTAGTAGAACGGCGTCGCAAAAAATACATGTCAGCGTTGACGACACACACACACGTACAGTGTGTGTGCGGAAACAAGTCTCACACATAATTAGGTGTCTCTCTAACAGGCGCGGCTCTGACAAAATTCAAAAGTGTAACCGTCCGTCCTCTCAGGCGCAGATCCGACACCGACTGGATAATCCGCATGCACAGATGGATTGTTGCCGCGTCGCGTTCGGTGGTGTTTTTTTTGTCATTGTTGTAAGACGGACAGGGTCGAGAAACGTCTCTCTTTTATGTGCGTGCACGATCCGGGTTCGATTCGGGTCGTGCCAGAGATGTGCGTGGTACGAGGACCTTCAACTTGTGCAGGTAAATCATTATATTAAAACGTGTAATTATAATATTAATAATTATATATATATATATACAATTATTATATTATGTTATTTATTTATAGATAAATTGTATAGATACGGCCGACTAATCCGACACAGCTGTCGCGTTACTTCGCGACAAGATTCGAACCGGTACCGTCGCTGCGAGCGGATCTAACTGCCCGTGCCGTGTGACTCGGTTAATGGCACTTTTTTTCTTGGCGTACACACGGAAAAACATGCACGGACGTGTAAGTACCGTGAGAAGATTGTGCACGAAATGACGGATAATGTGCGAAATTAGACAATTTTTAGGGGCATGCGGCGGTCACGGCCGGCCGAGCGCACGGAACGGTTCGCGGAATTCGACGGACGGGTTTCTGGGAACGGGCACGCCGCCGCACGACGAAACGCACCACTGGACGATTCGTTTCGTGCGATCGATCGGCGGGTCCGGATAAATTTGTCCGGTTGTTCATCTGAACGCCCAGGGTTCGATGGATGTTGTTACACAGCTCGTTTGTTTCAGAGTACAGTTATTTCCGAGTTCAATTGTTTCCGGGTCCAATTGTTTCGGCGCTCATTTGTTTCAGTGATCACATGTTTCATTGATCTCTTGTTTCGGCGCTCATTTGTTTCATTGATCTCTTGTTTCGGCGCTCATTTGTTTCATTGATCTCTTGTTTTGGTGCTCATTTGTTTCATTGATCTCTTGTTTCGGCGCTCATTTGTTTCATTGATCTCTTGTTTCGGCGCTCATTTGTTTCATTGATCTCTTGTTTCGGCGCTCATTTGTTTCATTGATCTCTTGTTTCGGCGCTCATTTGTTTCATTGATCTCTTGTTTTGGTGCTCATTTGTTTCATTGATCTCTTGTTTCGGCGCTCATTTGTTTCATTGATCTCTTGTTTCGGCGCTCATTTGTTTCATTGATCTCTTGTTTCGGCGCTCATTTGTTTCATTGATCCCTTGTTTCGGCGTTCATTTGTTTCAGTGGTCACTTGTTTCCGGGTCCAATTGTTTCGGCGCTCATTTGTTTCAGTGGTCACTTGTTTCCGGGTCCAATTGTTTCGGCGCTCATTTGTTTCTTTACTCGTGCCGGATCGAGTGGCGCCCATCTGTGAAACTCATATTACGGCACTTATCTGCTGAAACTGAACCGTGTACAGTTCATAAAAGAAACGGCGCGATTACCGCCGACCGATCTCTCTAATCTCGCTGAAAAAAGTGAAATTCCATCTGAACGTAGCAAGAAATACACACACACACACACATATATATATATACATATATATATATATATATATATATATATATATATATATATATATATATATATATATATATATATGTATATACAAATCCATCGACAAAGAACGGATGAAAGTCCGGCACGAAACGAATTGTGATCCGAATGAGTGGCAGATGCATTTTTTCGCTCGGTCGACTGAGTTCCGCTTGAAAATTGCAACCGGCCGCCGCTCTTCATGTACAATCGAAACGGATTTCACTATTTATAAGAAAGAAACGAGCGCGCCCATGAATAAACATAGATATAGTCGTTCAGGGAATCCATTTATATATATATATATATATATATATATATATACACACACATACAAGCGCGATGCTACTGTGAGAATATGTTAAACGGTTCCAATTAACAGTTAATTGGCGCTGTTAATACCGGCGCGCGCGCGCGCCGAAACGTTAAATATTTATGGACCGGCGCGAATCGTTCGAAGGCGACCGGATAGAGCGGTTTCGGGTGAGACGGGAGATCGGGTTCCGGTGCGGATTCTTCGACGAGATGAAGGGAAGAAATCGAGAGACTCGCCACACGTTCCACGGGCTCGCCGCCCGTCCGCCATCCGCCTACGCGCAATTCGGAAAAAAAAACCGACCGGCCGACATTCCGGGTTCGAACTGTCGCCGATTCGTCGGGCTTCCGTCGTCGCATCGGACGCCGGATCGCTCGACACGGGACGCGACAGCTTTTCCGCGCGCCGAACAATGGCGTCAGTTCGGTCGATAATCGTCGAACGGATCAACCATAACCTGTACGACAATAGCGCGCGCTGCGATTGTTCCTCCGGTCTTAATTGATTCCCACGCGCGTTTCACGCCGCAGAACAACAATACGGGAAGCGTTCGCAGCGGAACCGTGTAAACTGGACCGGCGGTTTAATTGCGGTGAAATGGAGCCGATGAAGAGAAAATATACATATATATATATATATATATATATATATATATATATATATATATATATATATATATATATATACATAAATAAATAGAGAGAGAGACGATTAAAAATGTCCGCGTTATTGTTTCCCTTTCACACAATTAACGGACTTTCGCCGGGCGATTGTTGTACTAACGTGCGTGCGGTGAATGTGTTCTGAACGAGATTGGCTCGGCACCAATTAAACACTTTAGTAACACGATTCAATCACAGATCTACACGAAATTCTATTCCATCTGATCGGAGTGTTCGAATCGAGATGATTTGCATCAGTAAAATAAATGAATTAAAATGAATCCTGGACCGTTACTCGTCCAACAAATTCTAAATCCTGAACCGTCTCTCTCTCTCTCTTGTCTGAATGCAGTTCGGACAAGAAAGAGACGGATAGATCTATTATCGGCAGGGTTTCCTATAAAATAAATACAGAAAAGTCAAAGCGTGCGCGCGCGTGTGTTTTTTTTAATAAACAAACAGATTTGTTTATCTAGATTAAGAAAATCTAGTCGGCCTTGAAAAATGATTTAACATCTGGATGTTGAATTGTTTTTTAGGGCGGACTTATCTGATATCAGTTTTGATATATATATATATATATATATATATATATATATATATATATATATATATATATAAAGAGAGAGAGAGAGAGAGCTCCGTATCCTATCGAACGATTAGACGAAAATCGCAGCCTGCGATCACGGACAGGTCCGCTTTAATGAGACGAGCGCGGATATCCGAAAATCTTGACAATGTTCTCCCCTTGTGGATCGAGAACGGAACCGCCTGTGCATCGGAATCGTACGGAGGTACTAACGAGCGCGGCGCCACTGATATTTCGGTACGTCCGTGCGCGGATCGAGACGGCGGCCGGCGTTCTCGGAAAAGATGTTCAAAAATATACAGAGATCTGAGCGCGTGTGAAGAGAGAAACCCCCGCACTGTCAAGGCCGCCGTCCGAAACGGCACGGGACCGACTCATGCGATGTGTAAATAGACGCGCGTTTATTTATGACTGGAAAGGTAAATATTTTCGATTTAATCGAAGCGTTTAGCAGTTCGTGCACGTACACACACGACGCACACGTTTATTGTTTCGAGATGCATGTTTGTACGGTGATGGGTGGACAATGGACGAACGGTCCGACGGTCTGCGGCCGGCCGTGCACTTCGAGACGATCGAAACGATGATCCCGATCGATAGATACGACTGTGCCGGTTCCCTGGACTTTCAATCGGCGAGGGATGCAAGTTCTATCGCGTTTCCGGGCACAGTTTGTGCCAGTACCGACTTTAAACGTTTTAAATCCGTGCGAAATACAAGTTCTGACATGTTTCAGGGCGCGGCTTTTCGGGATACCACCCTCGAATGGCCCTGATCGATCCCTAAAGTCATCGAATCAAGTTCTGTCGCCTCTACAGGCACGATTTGTCGAGATACGGACCTTGGAAACTTGTCAAATTAACCCTGAACAGAAGTTATATCGCCTCTCCAGACATAATTCTTGGAGATACGGCCCTGTACTGGCTCTACACATTTAAAATTAATCCAGAACACAAGTTCTGTCGCCTCTACGGACACTATTGGTCGAGATACGGCCCTGCACTAGCTCTAAACATTTTAAATAGGCCCGGAACACAAGTTCTGTCGCCTCTACAGCCACGATTGGTCGAGATACGGGCCTGTACCGGCTCTAAGAATTTCAAACCGTCCCGAAACGCAAGTTCTGACGCCTATCCAGTCACGATAGAGTCCTGTACCGGCTCTCAACACTCGAAATCGTCCCGGAATTCGCGTCCCATCATCACCCGCCCACCCACTCACTCTCTCTCTCCGTCAACAGACGGCCACGAATCGAATTTTTCAGCACCACTACAGTACAGCAACGCGACGAAGATGGCGCGCGAGAGGAGTACGTGCGCAGATCGATAGACAGATAGAGATCCCAGTGAGCGCTGTTATGCGATCGTGTAACACTTTTTACAGTTCGATTCCATTGTGCGCGAGATCGTCGAGGTCAACATTCTCTCCAGCTGATGTTGCGTTATTTATTTATCTATCTATCTGCATAGCATCGAGTCGGTCGATCCACATCCACACACACACACACACACACACACAATGAAATAGTACGGCGAGGGAGTCGACCGTTCGTTCGTGTTTTGTTTCACTGTTCGGAAACGCCGCGTGCAGTGCGGAACCATGAACCGTACGGATTCGAACGAGACGATGGATGATTTGCCAACTGATCGGGCATTTTTTCTAAAATTCAACTTCGATCCGTCGACAGAGACGGAACTTCTGATCCTGTCCGAGTCCAGTCCAGAGTCGATTGTCTCCGTATTGCCGCCGATCCGCACGTTTACCATTCGCCATCATCGCTATCATCATCATCATTGCCGTAACCATTTATTATCGTTATCATTATTCGCGGTGTCGTAACGAGGCGACGGTCCGCCCGTGCATTCACCTGGCCGAAGCGAGTACTGGCCGGGCCGTTCGTTCGTACGTTCGAGATATCAAGGTCGAATCTCTGTTCAGATCTAGTTTACATTTCACTGGATCGCGGAACGGAATTCAGTTCAGTTACTTGTATCAGTTTTAGGCCATCGATTCGTATGCCCACACACATACTTTCGTGTCTCTCTCTCTCTATCTGTCTACCGTCTCTATCCATCTATCTGTCAGCAGTTGGAAAGAGCTGTTTTCTGAGCACTTTTCCCCGACCACAGCGGACAGTGAGAAAATTCGAAAAACCGTTAAAAAAAACAATATCGATAATCGCTCGGTCGGTAGAAAAACAATTGCGGTTTATGACCCTCAAATTCGTGCACATTCACGCAATTATTTTCGTACCAGCCGAATATGTATTGTATTATATAAACAATCGAACAGGACAGCGCTTGAAACAATTGAACGGGACAGGCCTTAAAACAATTGAACAGGACAGCGCTTAAAACAATCGAACAGGAGACAGCGCTTAAAACAATCGAACGGGACAGCGCTTAAAACAATTGAATGGGAGACAGCGCTTAAAACAATCGAACAGAAGCCAGTCTTTAAAAGTCAGCCTTATTCCAGTCTTAAGCCAGTCTTATTCGTTTATTCATTTGTTTACTTATTCGTTTATTCATTTGTTTACTTATTTGTTTTTCGTTTATTCATTTGTTTACTTATTCGTTTATTCATTTGTTTATTTATTTGTTTATTCGTTTATTCATTTGTTTACTTATTTGTTTATTCATTTGTTTATTCATTTGTTTACTTATTTGTTTACTTATTTGTTTACTTATTTGTTTACTTATTTGTTTATTCGGTTATTCATTTGTTTACTTATTCGTTTATTCATTTGTTTACTTATTTGTTTATTCGTTTATTCATTTGTTTACTTATTTGTTTATTCGTTTATTCATTTGTTTATTCATTTGTTAACTTATTTGTTTATTCATTTGTTTACTTATTCGTTTATTCATTTGTTTACTTATTTGTTTATTCGTTTATTCATTTGTTTACTTATTCGTTTATTCATTTGTTTACTTATTTGTTTATTCGTTTATTCATTTGTTCACTTAGTCTGCACAGGGTTTAATGCACGGCCGCCGGACGGCTCCGCACATGAATAAACGGAAAAAGGTAATCGACGCAATTATGAAAACACACACACGCACACACACACACACGGACGGACGGACAAAGAAACGTAAAAAAAAAAACCATACATAATGTAACAACAATAATGCACGCATACTTAATTCTACCTGATATCGTACAGGTAAACACCTGTCTTGTCTGCCACGGTTTTCATATCTCCGTGAATCTGTTTGGGGCTATATACGCCACGCTCCGGCGATCACCGCATACATAATACACACACACACACACGCTCATACATATTTACACATATATACATATATATATATATATATACATATACATGAGTACAACTACGTCGGTGTCCGTTCCGCCGGAAATAGCCTCGGTAATTAAGCGCGGTGTGGTGCCCCCCTTCGTGCGTACAACAGCCGGGCAGCGATGACTAATTCGAACGGATCGTGTGTGTGTGTGTGTGTGTGCGCGAGGAGTCGTTTGTTGTCGTTGCCGTTCTTCTCCTTCTGGCCAAGCGAAATGGTCGCGGTGCGACGAGGACGGGACGACGGACGGATACTGTCGTGTCGTAATCTCGTGTGTGTGTGTGTGTGTTGTACGTTTTTTTTTCTATCATGGGAACGCGCGTGCAACTGGAAGGCCCGCGTTCGAGCACCGAGGTCACGGTGACGGAGCGCCGCACTCATTTTCGTTCCTTCGGCCGTTTTAATACGCCGGCACGTCCTGCCCGGACGTTCCTTCTCCTGTGTCAATTTATGATAACTTCTAACATGTCTGCACTCGACAGGAGCGACTCGAACGGTGTCTTTGAACTCGGGGGCGGAGCCCTCGAGTTCAAAGACACGTCGTGTCGCAGAAGAACGCTTGCACTCGATAACGCTGCGACAGAAACGCGACCGGGCCGAAACTCTTCGGTCCCGGAACGATTGTCCGGAGTTTGAACGGAAATCTGGGACAGAAGGGCTCTACCCCGGGCCGCTCGGGCGCGAATCGCTGGCGCGTTTGTTGTGTCTGGCCGTCGACGATTTGAAAAGTGTTCCAATCGCTGATCGTTCGACGAACATTATTTTTTATATATTTTTTTTATAGAATCGCTCTTCACAGGGCCGTACCTCGATACAGAGACATGTATGCGGACTCGGGAATTTTTCTAGACAAGAACGGGCACTCTGTCGTAAAATACAGGGCCGTATATCGATACAGAGACATGTATGCGGACTTGGGAATTTTTCTAGAGAAGTACGGGCACTCTGTCGTAAAATACAGGGCCGTATCTCGATATAGAGACATGTATGCGGACTTGGGAATTTTTCTAGAGAAGTACGGGCACTGTGTTGCAAAATACAGGGCCGTATCTCGATACAGAGACATGTATGCGGACTTGGGAATTTTTCTAGAGAAGTACGGGCACTCTGTCGTAAAATACAGGGCCGTATCTCGATATAGAGACATGTATGCGGACTTGGGAATTTTTCTAGAGAAGTACGGGCACTCTGTCGTAAAATACAGGGCCGTATATCGATACAGAGACATGTATGCGGACTTGGGAATTTTTCTAGAGAAGTACGGGCACTCTGTCGTAAAATACAGGGCCGTATCTCGATATAGAGACATGTATGCGGACTTGGGAATTTTTCTAGAGAAGTACGGGCACTCTGTTGAAAAGTACAGGACCGTATCACGATACAGATACATCTATGTGAACTCAGGATTTTTTTCCAGAGAAGTACAGGCACAAACATTATAGATTTTTGTTGGTATATATATATATATATATATATATATATATATATATATATATATATATATGTACATATACATATATAAAGTTAGACCGGAAACGAACAAGCGCTAAAATTACTATTTTCATGTTTTTTTTTTCTTGCAAACAGTCGAACAGTCTGTCCTTTATCATTACAATTGCGACCAGTTCGACAGAAATCAAGTCATCCGGCGACGTTATGCGATCGATTTACTTTTGTTTTCGTTCTTTTGTTCTCGATCCGAACTGTGTACCGTCTTTCGACGACGCAATAGGCCATGCACCTACAAAGGCTGCGCCTCGGTCGATTTTAAAACGATTTCTCCGATCACATTGCATAACAAAAACGCACGACACAATTATCGTCGATATAAATTTCAATAAATATATATATATATATATATATATATATATATATATATATATATATATATATACACATGAACTTAGTTCGAAAACAATCAAACGTTGAAATTACGATTTTCAACTGTTCCGGATATCTGAACAGTCTGTTTGTTTTCGCGATCGTGACTTGTTCGGAAGACAGATATCTAGTGATCCTGTGTTAATCTACGCGGATCTCGATTGTTTGTTTCCGTTTCGATCGAACAGAGGCGGCGACGATCAAACAAGAGACAGTTACACAATCGTTCCTACTAACCTGTCTCAGCCGTATGACCTCCCGCTCGTTCGTCCCGTCATACTGGTCCGCGTCGCCGGTCCGCGTCGCGTCGACCCTCTTCTGCGAGTTGATCGCGACCGACCTCGCGAACACGCTCTTGAAACGGTCCAGATCCGGCACTCTGTCGACGCGCGCGTCGTCCTCGCCGACGACCGAAGCCATCGCGGCGCTCGTCCGCACACCGCGCGTCCGATTCCGAACGAAGGCGGCGCCGGTTCGTTACATAAACCGTCGTCGCGCGCGTCACATCTTCGTCCGCGTCGGCCGATCGACGCGCACTTCCCGGCGCGCCGTCGTCGTCGTCCGACAGTCACGTTTTGTCACCGCACGCTCGATCGACGCGCGTGCACCCACTAGATCTCTCCGAGTACGACCGTCTCTCGCAATACCAGCCGGTCGACCGTTCCGTCCGTCTCGCACCGAACGACACAACCGATAACGAGCACTGAACGCGGCCGAGTTACGAAACACGCTCGACGTCCGAACCGTCTAGATTCACGCGCGAGATTACATAAGTATCGATTCCGATATCGTCTCGGGATCAGCGATTCGATCCGACTGTACGATCGGTCCGCTCGCTCGTTAGTCCGTCCGTCTGTTTCGCGTGCACGCGCCACAAGAGAAACGCACGGACTGACGTCGCCGACACAGGATGGGATGCTGCATGCTTGGCTGGTCATGCGGGAACGCAGGTAAATAACAAAACGGGCAGGTAAAATGAGAAAGGTCGAGGCGCGCTTTCGAACGGACGCGCGCGCTACATCTAGCGGCGCGCGCGCGAACCGCGGCGTCGGTTCGTTTCCGCGGTGGACGCGCGTCGTGACATCGTAGGCTGGGCATATAATGGTTCGAGAGTCTTCTATCCATGCTCCGAGCAGATAACATGAGATGCAGTCCGCCTGCTCATCACCGCCCACGTGGAGAGGTTCGACCGGTCCCCTCGACGTGCACGACGCTCCGAGCGGTGGTTTCCGTGTAGATGCGAAACCCTAACTTGAATTTCTAGGACCGTCCTCGATACGAACGACAAGAAAGGATATCACTGAACGTGAATGTGGCGGTGTCGCAAGAAAAACACAGCCGGTTTAATACAATATTATTTATTTACACGATACTCCTCTTCGCCTGATTCCTCTCTCGCGACCTTCCTCGAAACTAGAATACGGTTCACGATAAGAACGCTTTCCGACCGAAACGACAGAAACGAAACCGGCGATATCACATGAACGACCGCGACGTAAGGGCACGACGAACCGTTACACGCTGCACGCACCGGCACCCGCACTTCTTCACGCCGTGACGAGTATACTCGTCACGCGAGAAAACCGATCACCGTCTCGTATTTAAATCGAAATCCGTAAACTTCAGAGACTCTCGAGATGCTTTCAGACCGGAACGAAATCCGACCGTTCCTTTCCGAGAATCCGCTCTCATGCGCGTTCGAGTTTTATAAATAATATCGACGGACTCGAGCGAAAAAATCGCCGATTCTTCGTGCGCCGCGACGCGGGCGCGTGTATCTTAAAAATCGCTATTTACATACGCTCTCGCTCGACCGACACGAGACCCGAGCGTTCCGCCGGAGACGCGTCCGTGACGCCCGACGCGTCGGCTTCCGTGCGCCGGCTCACGCGATCTCGCGTCATCGGCCGTGTATCTTCAGGTGGCGCGTCACGTGCGCCCGCTGCGTGAACCGTTTGTCGCAGTACGTGCACGGGAACGGCTTCTGTCCGGTGTGGACGAGGATGTGCTGCAGCAGCTGCCCCTTCGTCGAGAACGCCTTCGGGCACCGGTCGCACCGGTAGTTCTTCTCGCCGGTGTGTATCCGGACGTGCGTCGCGAGGTTGCTCGAGCTCGCGCACCGCTTCGGGCAGTAGCCGCACGCGTACGGCCGCTCGCGCGTGTGCACCGCGACGACGTGCTTCGACAGCTGCTGCGCCGTCGCGAACGCCTTCTCGCACCCGGTGCACGCGTGCCTCTTCTCGCCGGTGTGCGTCCTCATGTGCGTGTGCAGGTGGCCGCCGTTCACGAACCGCTTGTCGCACAGGTGGCAGAGGTAAGGCCGCTCTCCGGTGTGGATCCGCACGTGCTGGACGAGCCCCTGCTTCGTGCGGAATATCTTTCCGCACGCGTCGCACTGGTGCGGCTTCGGGGCGCCGCCGCGACGGGGAGCCGCGTCGGCGTCGCCGGCCCGTTCGGCCGCGTACTTCGCCGCCTTCTTCTTCTTCTTCTTCTTCGACGTGTCGCCCTTCGCGGCCGAACCGAAACGGAAGTCCGCCTTTATTTCCGGTTCGACCTTCATGCTCGGATCGAAATCGAAGTCCGGCTTCGTCTCCTGCTCGAGGGAGAACGGTACGTCGTCCTCGGGCGTCGGCGGCGCGACCGGCGACGTCTCGACCGGCGGCGGCACCGGCTCGACGACTTCCTCGACGGGCGACGTCGTCGCGAACGTGTACAACGATCGAAGCCGTGCGTCCGAGTTCTCGGCACGCGTTTTAAATTCGAATGCGACGTCGAGGGACGCGACGCAGCTCGAACACATGGCCGTCGGCAAGCCATCGTTTTCCATCACCTGATAAAAACGATGTTTGTCATACGATCCGACTCTATCATGAACTGACATTAATGGCCGTACCACAGAATTTCATGCAAGCGAAATAGTCGGTTTGATCGAAAAAAAAGTAAGCCCCGAACGGTTAACACTCGAACACTCTCATTTCAATACTGACAATAAAATACAACGTACAAAAACATACGACACTTACTTGTATCGCGGCGCACGCCATTATTAAATTAGCGTAGCATTGCGGCTTGCTCGGATCGAAAATCGGCACCATTTTCTGCTCATCGCTGCACTTCTCGAGACATATTCGGCACGTATTGTTGAAATTCACAGTCAGATAATAATTAAACATTTCCTTGTTATCCATTCCTTACACTAACACAAAACTGTAAAAGTCGTATGTAAAAATAATAATATTTACAGTCCTTACGCTGACGCCATGTTTTCTACAACGTAACCAGTCACCGCTGACGTGTGTGTGTGATTCATACATGTTAAATTTTTATTTATTTATTTATTTTCATGTATTCCTCACTGTTCGATTACGTTCTGCCTTAAATAAGTAGACTTAATCTCATTTGAATTTCATTTCATAAGTATATTCAATTCGATTCGATCATCGCTTTCCGCAATTTATGTAATTTCTTGTGAGAGGAGGAAAATTTGTTTGAGGTTAAGTGAGTGTGAGTCAATCATAAATGTTAAAACACGGCAAGATGATCTTATCTTAGATTGTGGGAAAATTTTAATGTGATAATTTATTTCGTCTGCTTATTCCATTCATATAATGTAAGTGTTTATTGGTATGGAATTCGGTATAAGTTTAAACGGTATTACTGTGACAAAATCTATAGTCACGTATTACAGTGAAATGAAATCGGTTCGAATATTAAATCTGTTATATATTTGTTTACCTTCGAACGGTAAACAACCTCCATTATATTTCTATATATAGTTCTGATCACATAAATATATTTCGATCGACTAATACCTTGTGAGGTTATGTATGAGTCTCACACAGAAAGTTTATAGTAAAAGTAGTTATCTGACCTGGTGGCGCGTTTTTATAGAATGTCACGAAGGTCGTAAGTTTCTCGTTTCACTTCTAACACGATTAAAATTTTCTAGTTCTTCACCACGTACCGAATGTGTCGATGATGTCGGCCGGCGAGCTGTGGGTGTGTTTCCGATGCTGTACGACGACGCAGCCGCGCTCGAAACGGAGGATACGGGTCGACAGGTACTCGGCACGGCGACGGCGTCGTCGCGGCCCGCTGACTCGCGATTTCTGTTTCGCAGATCGGAGATAGGGACTCCTTACAACTTCGTCCACCTCGGCCACGTCGGGAGGGACGAGGCGGAGCTGCCGGCCGACAGGCTCGCGGCGTTACGCGGACAGATGGTCGGCAAGGGCGGTTACAGGGGATCGATGCCCGCGTGCGTACCCGGATCGGACCTCTGACGTCCCGTCCGCACCGAACGGCGAGGTCTCCGGTGACGTCTCCGTACACGTTTTACGTTCTCGCGAACATGTATTATTGTATTGTGAATGGCTATGTGTTATACACATGTCCGGTTTGTAATATGTAATTTAATAAATATATCAGTCGTAACGGTTCTGTCGTAAGGAAAGTGTTCGAAGGTGAAATATCTCTTTATTTGCAATACTGAAGTTTATAATGCAACGGTATAGTACATGTGAAGATGATATAATATCGTCTAAAATATTTACAACTACGTCCGGTCCGAGCGCTCGCCGCCGTCGGAAGCGAACGCTCGAACGGTTATAAGAAGAAGACAAACGATTTACTCACTCGGATAAATATTCAATTTACACGACGGTCGACGTGCTGAATCGATTTCGGACCGATCGATTCAGGACGCGAGCTAGGAACGTCGATTCTGAGCGTTCGGGATCATTTTCCCCCCTTAGGATGGTCGCTCGTACCGTAAACGTTTGATTTATATTTAATAGAAGTATCAGTAAACATTGCTGCTCGTGACGAGAAGGTATAAAAGTGTGTCAATTCAAAGCATGTCGGAACGAAAGAACGACCCGAGTTCGAAATCGTTTTCTTTACGGCGTGCGGATCGAACACGTCGACGGTATAGAACGCGATGAAGGGCGTCCAGTCAGTGATCGAGTATGCTGGACCTACACACGACCGCCTACGATCCACTCGATTGCGGGAACGGAAAGATCTCTGTGGACGTCGATCCGCCGCATAAAGAAAACGTCAAACTCGTCGATCATTGAACACGCGCTGTTTTATCTAAATATTTATATTAATAATTAAAATTGAATGCAGAGTGCTGTATTGTTTGCATAAACACACGGACGGCAACACCTCTTCGAATTTTTGTTTTTTCGGGTACATATGTTGTTATGGACGAGGACGAATCGTCAATTGTCTGTCGAGAGTGCGAGGCTCTCTTTTGGAAACTCGCCTTAAAGTAAATGATCGGAGGCCGGTAAAGAAATTCCAGAAAATACCAAACAGTACCTCGACGACGTCTCGAGAACTCGTCCAGTTTGTCCACCGGACAGTACCAGGACTTCTTCGAACCGGTACACGGAAATCTTGTACGTTTGGGCTGTCCTCTCGTCGAGAGAGAAAGAAAGGGTTTTCCCCTGGCGACACATCACCTCTAAGCTAGTTAGTAAGACAGTTACTTGCGGTTTTGGGACGAGGTGCTTCGAGACGCTTCGACGACTAACGCGATTGGCGCCCGAACACAAATACAATTTAAAAACGCATCCGGTCTGTACAAGACTCGAGTTCGAATCCGTCCCTCGACTCGAACACAAAATATATGAGTGCCGGACGTTCTAGAAAAAAGTTAATTAGGGACGGCACTGCTCTTAGAGAGAGATAAGAAACGCATACACCCTCTGAAGTGTGTTGGAAAGCGAGAGGGCCGTGTTGAAAAGTGATATCATTGTTTTATATATATATATATTAATTCGAATGTATGAGTGCCGAATGTTCTAAAAAAACAGTCAATCAGGAACGGTATTACTGTCAGAGAGAGATAAGAAACGCGTGTGCCGTTTTTTTTGTGCCGATCTGCGCTGCTGCTCATCGTGACACGAAGAGGGGATCCATCGACGTGATCCCGGGAGTCGTTAGAGACCATAGGACCAGCGTATGACAAGAAATTCATGAATAAGTCATGATCTGGGAGGAATTTGCAAGAAGAAAAAAACCCAGATGGTTCGACATAAACTCAGATGTCTCGACGAACACCCCTCCCGCAAAAGAGAAGAAAAAGGTAGAGAAAAATGAAAGAAAGGAAGGAAAACACGTGTACCCCGTGAAGCGACTCGAAAAGCGAGAGGGCTGTGCTGAAAAGTGATACTGTAACGGTTCAATTGTTCTAATTACTTTTAAAAGTATATTGCTGATAATTATTGATTCACTCATATATATATATATATATATATATATATATATATATATATATATATATATATATATATATATATATATATATATATATAGACATACACGCGCACACACGTAATGCAAACAAAATGCGAAGAGGCGCCGCCATCGAAACACTATTATAGAAACAAACCTGTAATATTCCATAGTGACCTTATTAAATATAAACAAGAAACCGAAAAAAAAAAGAGAAACGCAAACGAGAAGAACCGAACGTCGACACTTGCAACGGATATCCGTCGGTCAAACTACAGAACGAATATATACCTAAATTGTAACAATACTTTGTAAACACGACAACATCAATGTCAAAAGGAAACTGTTTTTTGGACCCAAAGTCAAGTAGTAATTTTTTTTTTACATATATATATATATATATATATATATATATATATGTACATATATATATATATATATATATATATATATATATATATATATATATATATAAACATGTATATGTGTGTGCAGGATGATTCAATTAAAGCTCCCATCTGAAAGTACTGAAAAAAAAGCTGCAAAAACTGAAAAACATCACTTCATTTTTATTCAGCAGCTAGCTTGATTCACTACTGAAACACTAATTAAGGAATGACAGATTTTTATTAATTTTTGCAATTTTTTTCAGTGCTTTCAGATGGGAATCTTAATTGAATGACCTGTACACACATATATACATTTATATATATATATAAATATGTGTGTGCGGGATGATTCAATTAAGGCTCCCGCCTGAAAGTACTGAAAAAAATTTCAAAAACTGAAAAAGGTCATTTCATTTTTATTCAGCAGCTAGCTTGATTCATTACTGAAATACTAATTAAGGAATAACAGATTTTTATTAATTTTTGCAATTTTTTTCAGTGCTTTCAGGTGGGAGCCTTAATTGAATGACCTGTACACACACACACATATATATACATATATATATATATATACAAATATATATATATATATATATATATATATATATATATATAGTTTTATTTATTTTGGATACTCTCTCTCTCTATGTGTTCCTCTCGCACTAAAATACTGACAGTGTCGCCGTTTTACCGTGACTGTCTCCCGTTTCTCTCCGTGCCGATACACACATTTCACAGACCATCGACCAGAACAAAGCTGCTGGAGATGTGTCTGTGCGGACGATCCGCGAACAGATGCCCGTAGAACTGTGTCAGAACTGTTTGTGTTCAGTTTCGACCGTCGGACTTAACTGTTTATGTTTTTTTTTATTCGTTTTTATCATCATCATCATCGACAACAACCCACACAGGCTCACACCCGTCTCGAGCGTCTCAAAAGCGCTCCTATTTACATTGCACAGACGAGCCGCGACCTGTGCGAGCCGGCCGCTCGGACGGTTCCGGACAGTACCCGGAACTCGACCGCGGCGCACGCGCAACACGGATCTCTATGGACCGGAAGGGCGGTCCGTCGAAGCTTGTCACTTTTCTCTCTCTCCGAATCCGACCGAGACCGGAGAAACAGGATCCTCGATCCTCCCCTCTTTCGGGGACCGACACGACAGAAAAAAACGAAAAAAAAGTGACAGTCGACGAATCGTCCGTCCGCGCGGGATTCCCCGACTGCCGACGGTCGAAACAGCGGTCTCATTCGCCCTACATTTACATGTACTGTCCACTAATACAGTTAGTCTATCTCCATCTCTTTTTTATATACACACGGATCGACAGTCCTACGACCTATGCACTAACGCGGCGCGGCCATTTTGTGACAGGAGAACGAGACCCGGACATGTGAGCGTTTTTTCCGGAGTCCGTCGCTTCGAACCGTCCACTGTGCCCGCTACCCGAAACGCAAATCCACCGTCGAGACCGGTTTTGAAAGGCTAAGGCCGAGATCCCGGACCTAACCCCAATTTCCGTCCGACGCACGGTTAATACGGCATCGGAGTTATGCAACACTCATCACAATAGAACATTTTTTGATTCTGATCGAGTGGCATTTGCTGCCCGCCGTTCATTTGTCGGAGCACTGTTGACAGATGATTTGTTTCGCGCGAAACAAAAACATTTAATCGTGCAATGGCGCCGGGACGAAGGAGGCGACGCTGTTTCCGGTTAACATGTCCGGTTTGATCTCCGATTACACGAAAACAAACCGCGATCGATTCAATAACGACAGCAGAAGTGATTTGTGAACAGAACGAAAAACAAAAACTCGGATAATTTTGTTTTCTGTTGTTGTCGTGGCCTACTGACTGACTCTAGTATTACTGAATAATAGCAGGGAAATCCCCGGATCCTATTCACTCTATCATCTTCGTTCTTATGTTCTGTATGTATATATATATATATATATATATATTTGTATATATATGTATATATATATAAATTCTCGATCGCGTGCGCACAAAATGGCCGTCCTGTCACTACGACGTTTCGTTAAAATAACCTATAAACTCTGTATACATCATGTATGTCCGTTCAACGTACGTTTTGGCACTGTAAAAATCACTGGCGGCGGCACGCGTGCCGCCGCCTCGGTGCACGCCGTATGTACACGCCTGTGTGCGAAACAGTGGCGGCGCGCGCTCGCTTAGGAGGGCGACAGCGCGGTTTCCCGCCACTCGGCGATCCAAGAACGAGCCGCGTTCCAGTCGTGCGATTTCAGACATTTTGGCGTTCGCTGGTCGAAAAGAATCGTGGCCGGTCCCTGACAGGATAACGATTGAGCCGCGCAAAATGGTAGCGGCGTTGCTGGATCTGTATCTAGGTGTCAAAACGATGGAGAACTCTCAAACGTTCTCGTTTCATTGAATCTCGACCGAATTTACTGGCTCGATACAGAATTTAGGGGGTCGTGCCCGTTTCCGGAACTGAAGTGGGCGGCCGGAAGCACCGGAGTCGAGAGGAACGGCCTTTAATCGAAAACATGCCGCCGGAGAATGTATTACTTGCAAATTCATTCAAGGGACTCGAATTCGCAGACAGCACCGCAATTATTTTCCTACCGACTTGATATTTGTATATACTAGGTCGGTACGGAAATAATTGCGGTCCGTAACACTCAGATTCGTATACTGTACCGCAATTGTTTTCCTACCGATCAATATGTGGATTTACTAGTTCGGTACGAAATTAATTGCGGTTTATGATCCTCAGTAGCACATACAGTGCCGCAATTGTTTTCCTACCGACCTAGTATATACAAATACTAAACCGGTACGAAAATAATTGCGGTAATGCATGTGTATTTAAGGGTAAAAAACTGCAATTATTTTCCTACCGAACTAATATATGTATATATTAGGACGGTAGGGAAATAATTGCGGTTCATAACACTCGGATTCATATACTGTACCGCAATTGTTTTCCTATCGACCTAATATATGGATGTATTAGGCCGGCAGGAAAATAATCGCGGTGATGTATGCGAATTCGAGGATCACAAACCGCAACTATTTTCCTACCGAACTAATATATGGACATACTAGGTCGGAAGAAAAAAAATTGCGGTAATTAATGTGAATTTGAATGCCTTGAACCGCGATTACTTTCGTGCCTAACTAGTATGTGTGTACATTAGGTCGGTAGGGAAATAATTGCGGTAATGTGTATGGACTTGAGGGTTACGAACCGCAATTGTTTTCCTACCAACTCAATATATGTATACATTAGTTCGGTACGAAAATAATTGCAGTCCGTGCTGTGTGTGCGGATACTAGGAAAATAATTGCGGTCGTGTATATGAAATTGAATGTCACATGTCGAAATCCAGCTGATATTTTCAAACAAGCGAGACAGACAAGCAGACAGGGGTGTGTTAGTGTAGCAACAAATATTCGAGTTTATAATCGCGCGACGGGAAACGATTCGAGTTCGTCCGCCGGACCGCGCACACAGAGCACCGCCGATCTCTTTCCGCACACAGGCGTGCACAACGGCGCTCAAGGACGAGCCGAACGTGCACGCACCTCGTCGCCGCTACGTCCTTAATCGATGCCGCCTGTCGCGCCGCCGTTCGTCAGCCCCATCTTCGGGTCGGGCGGCAGCTGTCGCCTGAAGCAATCCTCGAGGAACGCGTCCATGCTCGCGTACAGGTGCCGCTTGACGCCGGCGAGCGAGTGGCTCTCGTCCGGGTAGATGTGCTGCGCGAACAGGACGTCGCGGCGCGCGAGCGCCTTCGCGAGCCGCAGCGAGTGCTGCACGTGGACGTTGTCGTCGGCGGCGCCGTGCGCGAGCATCAGCTTCGCGTCGCGGAACGCGTCGACGCGCGCCGTCACGTCGGCGCGCTCGTAGCCGGCGAGGTTGTCGTCGGCGGCCGGCGTGCCCATGTGCCGTTCGGCGTACGCAGAGTCGTACAGCTTCCACGACGTGACCGGCGCGACGGCGATGCCGCAGCGGAACACGTCGCGCGGCGACGAGAGCGCGAGCGCGGCGACGAAGCCGCCGTAGCTCCAGCCCCAGACGGCGACGCGGCGCGAGTCGACGAAACGGAGCGAGTCGCGCAAGTACTCGGTGACCTGGAACGAGAGAGAGAGACGCGCGACATCGACGGGGGGACTGTCGGGTTTTCTGTTCGAGAGTACCCGGACGGCGGGAACGGATTTGTCCGCAATCATTTTCCTGCCGACCTGGTATTTACACATGATAGTTCGGTAGGAAAATAATCGCAGTTCACAAGCATCAGATTCATATACAGTACAGCAATTATTTTCCTACCAACTTAGTATGTACGTATATCATGCCGGTAGGAAAATAATTGCGGTTAATAACGTTTAAATTCGCATACATTATCGCAATCATTTTCCTACCGGCCTGGTAGATACATATGACAGTTCGGTAGGAAAATAATTGCATTTTATAAGCTTTAGATTCATATATTTAGATTCAGTACTGCGATTATTTTCCAACCAACTTAGTACGCACATATATTAGGGCGGTAGGAAAATAATTCCGGTTTATGACTTACAAATTCATATAAACTACCGCAATTATTATCCTACCGGCCTGGTAGATACATACGATAGTTCGGTAGGAAAATAATCGCAGTTAATAAGCTTCAGATTCATACACAGTACCGCAATTATTTTCCTACCAGCTTAGTATGTGCGTATATCAGGCCGGTAGGAAAATAATTGCGGTACACTGGGGTCGAGCAACTCCATCAGGTCAAGTTAAAGGTCAAGTGGCGCGCTCTGCGCCGGCACAACTGTTCCACGATCGTCGAGGTGTGGAGAAAAACGCGAGGACTTGCTCGAACCCTATTCCGATCGGTGCGCGAAAGCGGGTGAACTCCTTACCGGTCGACAGCGCGTCGACTCCCGGCTCGGAACGTAAACGACCGGCCGGGGACAAACAGAAAGCGAACGTACCTCGAGCTGATCGGCGACGTCGACGGTCCCGAGCCTCCTGTACACGGCGTGCAGCACGTCGAGCCCCTGTCCTCCGGACCCGCTCGCGTCGATCTGCGCGACGACGCAGTCGCGCCGCGACGCGAGCCACGCGCCGAACCCGAGCCTCCACCTGTGCGTGACGAGCTGGCTGCCCGGCGCTCCGTACGCGTGCACGACGAGCGGGTACCGCGTCACCTCCTCCTCGCGGAGGCCCGGCGGCAGCGAGAGGCGGACGCGCGCGCTCCGCCCGCCGCTCGTCTGCACGCGGAACGACCTCGTCTGCGGCAGCGCGATCGCGGCGAGCCGCCGCCGCAGCCGCTCGTTCTCCTCGAGCGCGCGGTCGACGCGCATCGCGACGCCGCGCGCGCTCGCGTCGACGCTCGCGACGTACGCGGCCGGCACGCCCGGGCCGAGGCACTCGAGCACCAGGTGCCGGCCGCTAGCGCTGAACGACGCGTCGAAGTAAAGGCATTGTTCCGGCAGCGATGTCGCGTTCACGCCGGGCGGCGGCGACACGTGCAGGTCGCACGTAAGACACAATGGAGGCTTCAGCGAGGCGCCGACGCGCGGAGGGATCGACGGCACCCTATATACATGTCTCTCGCCGGGACGTCCCTCGGGAACACCTATATAATAACTGGAAACGACGGCAGGTCGATAGATCATCGTGTCATGGTTGTTTTCGATAAAGCTAGGGGGGGGGGTCGTCATCCGCAGAGAACGAACCGAAAATATTATTCATTCGTCAACTACCCCCTCGTTTAATAGGTAAGCGGGGGAAGGAATTCTTGCGAGTGGGGGAATAAGTGAAAGAATAAATAAACAAGTGAGTAAATAAACAAATGAATAAATAAACAAGTGAGTAAATAAACAAATGAATAAATAAGTAAATAAACAAAGAAATAAACAAATGAGTAAATAAGTGAATTAACGAATAAATAAATAAGTGAAAAAAAAAATAAATAAATGAAAGAATAAATAAATAAATATGTAAATAAACAAATGAATAAAGAAGTAAATAAATAAATATGTAAATAAACAAAGAACTGAACAAGTGAATAAATGAATTAATAAGTGAATGAACGATTAACTAAATAAATGAATAAGTAAATAAACAAATGAACAAATAAGTAAATAAATAAATATGTAAATAAACAATGAAGTAAACAAGTGAATAAATAAGTGAATGAACGAATAAATAAATGAATAAATAAGTAAATAAATAAATATTTATTTATATATTTATTTATTTACTTTATTTATAATGAAGTAAACAAGTGAATAAATAAATAAATAAGTGAATGAACGAATAAATAAATAAATGAATAAATAAGTAAATAAATAAATATGTAAATAAACAAAGAAGTAAACAAGTGAATAAATGAATTAAAAGGGAAACGAAAGAATAAGTAAATGAATATACAAAGAGATATCCGGGTTTAGTATTGGGGCCAGACTGTCGTCTGCGATGGGGACGACAGGCCGTCGTGCCACGTTCGACTAAGGTTCCGAATTGATTCTAACGGGCGGGCGAGGGGGGCGTCTCCGCGCGCTCGTCCTCCACGGGCGAACCGTGTCTCTACTCACATAACATCGTTCGAGTGATCCCACGCGAGCAGCCGGTCGACCTCGAACCGTCCGTGCGTGAGCGGCAGCGACCGCGCCTTCGCCACGTGCACGTGCACCGCGTGTATGAACCGTCCGGCGGCGCCGTCGCGCACCGGCGCGACGTGTATGTACGCGCTTCCGTCCGGCGCGTACAGCGGCGCGCGCGGCGCCGGTATCCATCCGGCGCCCTCTCCGTCGGCCCTCGCCGACGGCTGGCACTGCCACGCCGGCGACTTGCACATCGCGACGACGCTCACGTTCTGCGGCCTGTTGAACCAGACGACGCAGAGCTCCGTCGACGACACCCACGCGACGCTCACGACGTACGGCTCCCTGCCGACGCCCTCCGGCGCGCGCACGTCCTTCGTGCCGATGTTGTTCGGGTCGGCGAGGTCGGCGACGCGGAGCGTCACCGTCGGGTTCGTGCCGCCGGCGCGCGGGTACCGCAGCGACCGGATCTCCGGGCGCGCGTCGTCGCCGTACCACGCGAAGCGCGCCTCGTCGACGTCGGTGTCGTCGTACGTCGCGTACGCGAGCAGGTGGCCGTCGCGCGACAGCCAGTACGCGGTGTTCGCGCCGAGTATCTCCTCCTCGTGCAGCCAGTCCGGCACGCCGTTCGACACGATGCCGGGGACGGCCGTGCGCGTCACGCGGTGGCACCGGCCGCGCGGGCCGTCGACGTACCAGATGTCGTAGTCGCGGACGACGATCAGGCCGTGGCCGCGCGGGCGCGGCGACCACGAGACGCTCAGCAGGAACGGGCCGGACGCCGGGCCGCCGGCGGCGGACGACGACGTGATGTCCTCGTCGTCCTCGGTGTCGAGCGGGTACGTCTGGCGCGCGTGCACGTCGTACACGCTGTACTGCGCGAGGTACGAGTGCCTGAAGAGCTTCTTCACGTTGTGCGCGAGCAGAATGTAGTTCAGGTCCGGCGAGACGACCCAGCGGGACGGGTTCAACGCTTTCTGGAACCGCACGCGCCGGTCAGACCGCAAGCATCTTCTCTCATGAGTCTGTCGAGTGGCCGGCCGAGACGGGGCGTCGCCCCCTCCTCCCCGACCGACAGACCTAAGCTGGAGCGATACTCACGTACGTCTCGTTCGACATCAGCGGCGTCTGGCTCCAGGAGCTGACGTTCAGCAGCGAGACGCCGCCGGACTTGTCGCGCAGCGCGAGCACGTCGGCCGTCACCCACGTGGCGTCGGTCCGTCGCGGCGCGAGCGCGTCGGCGCCGCCGTCGAGTATGTCGTCGATGTCGAGACGCCGGCCGCGGACCCTCGGACCGGCCTCAGGCGGCGTCAGCAGCACGACGGCGGTCACGATCAGTGCGAGGACGACGCATATGACGAGCACGGCGATC
>CM068325.1:4742445-4857445 GCA_034766995.1 Acanthacorydalis orientalis | reverse complement strand
CGACACGGCGCATCGATATTTGAAAATAAATCAATAAACACTTACCTTGTCGGTCTACCACTCGAACGCGTCTCACTCTAAAGTTCAAGTTTTTTGCCGAGCCGAACCGGGATCGACCGATGTTCGTTTTGACGGTTCGCGCGAGCGATAGACTCTCGACGGATCCTCTCGAAGATCCGATCTCCGGTTACGACGCCGCCGAAGACACTTCACACGTTTCACGTGACTATAGGAATATACACGGGTACGTAGAAGCGCTCGAACGGACGAGCGCGGCCACGAAGGAGGGAACGAGGGATGCGTGTTACGTGATAGACACACGACGACGCCTGTCCTTTTTTTTATTTAGTTTATTTGTTAAATAATACAA
Source organism: Acanthacorydalis orientalis (assembly GCA_034766995.1). Lineage (NCBI taxonomy): Eukaryota > Metazoa > Arthropoda > Insecta > Megaloptera > Corydalidae > Acanthacorydalis > Acanthacorydalis orientalis. The sequence goes on along the minus strand of CM068325.1, from coordinate 4,857,075 downwards.
AATTATAACAAGTAACTCGTGTCGCGGACGCGCACCGCGCCCGCGCCGTTAAACTTCCATAGGGTACAACACCTTTCCGTTCTGTTAGATCGATTAATTTCCGTAACGGTGTTATTCATCGTACATGTGTGTGTATATATTATTCGTGAGGGCAGCGGAACGAAAAGGAGAAAGGTAAACGATAGTTAGAAGAGTTAAGCGCCGTCCGCCTGCCCGCGGGTCGTCCGGGCGATCCGAAACCGGGTGCGCGGACGACGTCGCGCGTATTAATACGATAAATATACGTGTATATTAAAAAAAATATATATATGTTCCTATCAATTATATTAATTGTTCAAGTTAGTAGACTAATAACTAACTTAATCGACTTGTTTGATTGTTAATTTATTTCAATCATTTTTTTGAGGGGGGGATGGGGGGATGGGGGGGATGCACTCTCGAATCGCTCGAACGGTAACCGGCCGCGTCGCGCTAACATGTACTGGCGATAACAGTAGGAAACGCAGCCGGTTATTATCTAGTCATCGGATCGTACGAGCTCGTACGGCGCTTCCTGTCGTACCGTCCGCTCGCGCTATTACTCCGCGCGGCCGGCCGCGACCGCGGAGCGGCGGCCGGCGAGCGGTTCGAATCCGCGGTTCGGACCGTTCCGTCTCGCGTCGCGACGAGACGGTACGACAGCGGCGGCCGTACGGAAACGTTCCGACGCGTCCACGTACGCACTTACAATTTTATCACACACACACATATATATATATATATATATATATATATATATATATATATATATATATATATATATGTGGAGTGACGAAACCTGTGCGTATGCGGTCCGCGCCGTTAAACTTATACATAATAAAAGTGTTCCGGCCGTGCGCCGGTCTAAAAAAATAGTCATCGGAATGATTTCTCGTATTACTATCCTTAAAGTCTCATCCGTCCACATCGGCGGTACGAAATCATACAAAAACCGATCGTCGGTCGCGTCGCAGCGCCCGCGATCGACCCTACATAAACTGTCGGCCGTCACGGACGTACGATATCGACGAATAGAAGCGTGTGCGAGGACCGTAACTCTTTCCACCGCGGCTCGTGCGACTTACGTGCGTTCGTGTCCGCACGCGAAGCTCGATCGAGCCGCGTCTCGACGTTCGGACCGGTTTCGAATTTTGTATACGATTTCAGAACGAAATACGCAACGTAGTTGTTTATTAGACTTGAAGAAATTCCTCTGAACGTCCGATACGTCGTCAGAGTCGTTCGGAAACGACAGACTCGTTATCGAAGCGTCTAAGTTACGACGATCGTGCGGTTCCTGCGCGACCGATCGACATTCGCATGCGGACACGAACGCAGGACTTCGATTCGGTGAATTTATCACCGGGCCCGTCCGAACATAACACATAGACGATCGGTCGCGGTGAAAAAAACGTTACGGCACCTCGTAAGAAACGTATCTCATACGTTAATTGATATTCTGTTATATACAGCATCCACGTCTCATCACAAATATATACCTGACGTGGATATATTCGTATATAAGTGATCTCGTACATACTTTCGACGGATCGTTTTGAGAAATCGGCTGGCGATCCGGTTTCTCAAACGGATCCCCGAAAATATAACGTGTAATATGTAAATATATCGATATATATATATATATATATATATATATATATATATATATATATATGTATATATATATATGTATATATATATATAAATATTGTTTAAGTAGATATTTTTTCTGTTACTATTTATATTTGTGTTTCGTCAATTCGAGCGTCGATCTAATCTTATAATCTGAAGGGTGCTTTGTGTTCGCTCTTCGAATTGCTTCGCGCCCGAGCCGAATCCGAAGCGTTCGAATCCTTCCGCTGGACTTTCGACGTCGATGTCGTCGGCGTCGTCGTCGACGGTGTCCGGGCCCTGTGCAGAAACACGGTCGTTCGATTATATACGTATTTATGCTTCATAAACGAACAGTGAGACAATTCGAAAAGCTCGAAGCATGCTGCGGACGTGTCGGTATTGTCCGAAACTCTCGCCGTGCCACGAACCGATGACCGAAGGTGTACGGAACCGATAAGTGCAGTCGTTCGTTATCGGGTCGACGACTTTTCGAATTGTCTTCATAAATGATGAAAAAATATGTACAAAAACAGCAGTGAATCAAAAACAAAATCACAGACGTGCGAACGAAGAGAACGTGGCGGGCGGTGATAAAAACAATCGAACAGATGACTCGAATAATAAAAAAAAAACAAGTTCGTAACTCTCGAGACTGCGCTTCGAGCCGGGAAAAAAAACAAAAACTAAAAAGCGAACGAATTAACGGAATCGAACGATCTGTTTACGGTTTCTTTCGGCACGGCGTCGATTTCCGTTTCGGGATCTTCGACGACGCGCTGTTCGACGTTCGGGCGGGGCTCCGTCTCGAAGGCTCGCTCCTGCAAGTGGAGGGCACGTTAGAGGATACCGACGGGAGGCGGTCACTATACGGAAGCGGAACACCAAAACGACAAGCGCTACTTCTACGCATGCGCGGCGGACGAACGGCAGAACGAGATCTAGAGCGATCTAGACGGATAGGGAGGACTTTTACCTTTTCGGTTTGCTCGCTCCCGACGACGTCGACGTCGAATTCGTCGAAGACTGGCTCTTGCCCCTTGAATAGAGAAAAAAGACAGTTCTGGCGTACCTGCTCGTGTGAATTATGAACGGCGGTACAGAAAGGAAGGAATAACTGGCGGATGAAACGAGTCTATACGGTGTTCTGAACACAACACAAAAAAAATCAAACGACGAAATGGAAACGAACGATGGGGTCGATAATTTATTAATGATATTAGGTCGGTACGAAAATAATTGCGGTAATGTACATGAATTTGAAGGTCGAAAACCGCAATTATTTCTCTATCAATCTAGTACAAGTGCATATTAGGTCGGTAGGAAAACAATTGCGGTACTGTATATGAATTTGAAGGTCGTAAACCGCAATTATTTCTCTACCAATCTAATACATGTGCATATTAGGTCGGTAGGAAAAAAATTGCGGTAATGTAAATCGATCTGAATGTCACAAACCGCAATCATTCCTCTAAACGAGCGACCGATCACTTAACAGAACATGACCGGAATGTGATCAGGTCGTTCCCGAACAACGCCACAGAGAAGCGCTCGGATCACGGACAGCAGTTCACGATGAAGTGCGATCGAACAGAGACGATGTGCGAATGAGCCGCGATCAAAACGAAACGAAAACAGTACACAGACACAAACAAACACGCGTGCATTCGTTTACCCGGAGAACGAGATCGAAATCGACTGGGAGCCGGTGGACGTCGTCGACGCCGTGTCCGAAGGTCCTACGTACACCGGTATCCGAGACCTGAACGGGCGGACGGCGATTAAGAAAAAAAAGGAAAGGAGAAACATTATTAACGGAGAACAGTTCACTATAAACTATGAATATATATATATATATATATATATATATATATATATGTCTATATATATATATATATATATATATATATATATATATATATATATATATATATATATATATGCCTATATATATATATATATATATATATATATATATATGTCTATATATCGATTCACTGGAAACGTTTTCCCGGACTACGTTTATCTACACACACGTCTGGCCGGTACGTCCGTCGTGGAAAAACCTGCGGTTCCTCCACGACGAGTATACTCGTCACGCACAGCTAACGGGTTAATAGAAAACATGTACGTCTCTTTTTAAAACGCGATTTTTAAATGTGAAGAAGCGAGGTTAAAAATGAACGAGTAATGGAATTAAACGTAATTACCTGGTGGTCGTCGTCGTCAACGTCGGTATACTCGATGCCCTATGCATGCTATTCGTTCTAGATCTAGATGAAGCGGCGGTTAGAGAGAGAGAAGAGTCGATTAATAATTGTTACTGATACATCATAAAAATATTATTTGATTAGTGATGCTAGGCCTCGTTCCGAAAGCGTGTTCCGGTTCATTCACAGGGAGTTCTTTTGTATCAAGTGCGATGAACTCTAAAACCGAAACCAGAACGAAACGCGCGGAGAACTCGATCCGCCTCGTCTCGGGCTGTGCTGTTTCTGAAGTCGTGAAGCGATTCCAGCGAAAAAACGATTGCGTTTCGTTCTCGTCCCGGAACATTCCGAAATTTCGATCTGAACATCGACCGGTGATTAATTTCCTCGCCCGACGGGCACGCCCGCCGTGACAGGAACCCGCACGACGAGCACGCCGACAGGTCAAGTGTTTTAATATGAAAAAAAATGAACGAGCGCACGGCTGACAGGTTAACGAAAAGATATGAAAATGTTCAGTTAATGCGGATCGTTCGATATGATGCGGAAGCGGTACCCTAGACGACGGTAGGGGGTCCCGTACGAACGTCTCGACCGGTCGCGGGCGAAGCCTCGTTCAATTTACCTCGATGTCGGCGTCGAAGGGCTCTGCAACCCGGTCGGCGTCCTCGGCCGCTGCACCGAGTTGCCGTTCGGCACGGTCAACTTGCGGGCCGACGAGCTAGCGGTCGGCGCGCAGAGCTTCGAACTCGCCGGTGTCGTCTTGCGGCTGACGGGAATCTTCGACGGCGTCGCGTCATCTGAAACATAGCGTTTCGTACAAGACCGTTGTGGAGACTTCAACACCCTGAGGATGATAGTACTGGCCGCCGGAATAGGCAAGCTTGTGATTGATTGGAAAAAATGTCTATTATTCTTCTAGGAATCTGATATAAGCAGATATTAGGTCGGTAGGAAAACAATTGCGGTAATGTACGTGAATTTAAAGGTCATATACCGCAATTATTTTTCTACCAATCCAATAAAAGTACACAGTAGGCCGGTAGGAAAACAATTGGGGTAATTTATATGAATCTGAAGGGCATAGACCGCAATTATTTTCATACCAATATAATAAAAGTACATTTAGGTCGGTAGGAAAATAATTGCGGTACTGTATATGAATTTAAAAGGCATAAACCGCAATTATTGATCTACCAATCTAACAAAAACACATATTTTGTCGGTAGGAAAACAATTGCGGTAATGTATATGAATTTGAAGAGCATAAACCGCAATTATTTTCCTACCGACCTATTATATCTACATAATAGTTCGGTAGGAAAACAATTGCGGTAATGTATATGAATTTAAAAGGCATAAACCGCAATTATTGATCTACCAATCTAATAAAAACACATATTAGGTCGGTAGGAAAATAATTGCGGTACTGCATATGAATTTAAAAGGCATAAACCGCAATTATTGATCTACCAATCGAATAAAAACACATATTAGGCCGGTAGGAAAACAATTGCGGTAATGTATATGAATTTAAAAGGGCGTAAACAGCAATTATTTTTCTACCAATCAAACACAAGTACATATAAGGTCGGAGCACTATCGATATTTCGAGGTCATATTTACCGGTGCTGTCCAAACTCAACGTCGATCCATGTCTGCTCGGCGGTTTACTTCCGGCCCTGCTCGCCGGCCTCGAGCTCGGCCTCGAGTTCGGCTTCGAACCCGGCCTCGAACCGGTCGGCGTCGAGCGCACAGGCGCCGATCCCTTCCTCAGAGGACGAGCGTACGACGGGGTCGACGATCCGCCGATCCCCTCATCGCCCGACAATGAGTCCGGCGTGCCGGCCGACAGGGACGATCGAGACGTCTTCGGCATCGTGCCGCCCATCGGCACGGACCTCGACGATCGTTCGCGGACCTAGACCGTCACGATCACGTTATAGCGAGTGTGTGAGGGGGACGAAAGTGCGCACCGCAACCGTTAAAAAAGTCCAATCTAGCAGACTGTGGGTTCGGTCTTACGGAATGTGAAAGAACAGAAATGGTAGCCGTTTTTAAACCGTTTTATTGAATGAAATGAGGGGTCCAGCACGTCATGAGATCGCTAGTAGGCGATGACGAGCTGGACTCGTCGATTCATTTTTGTTTGTAGCATGAAACTTATGAAAAAAAAACAATTAAAAAGTCTGACTGAAACAAAACAACAAAAACTATTGTTTTATTCGATTCGTTTTTGTTTCTAGCATGAAACTTTCATGTAAAAAAAAAACAATTGAAAAGTACGACCGAAACAAACAACAAAAACAAGTTCGAATCGATGCGAGAACACTTCCGGAGCTCGACGAGAGTCCGGGATAGTGCAGACTCGAACCACTTCTGCGTTTTTCACTTCCGCGACGTCATAAAAAGCTAGGCTCTAAGTACATACCCGCCACTAGAGGCATCGATCTCGCAACGATTGCCTTTCGCCCGAGAAACGACTCTCGGCCGCCGTCTGAAAACTCGATTCCGAACGGAATATCGTAATTGGATACTTGTACTCACCACAGTGACTGTGATCGGTGCTTGAGACAGAAACAGAAGCTTATGGTGGTCCTTCGTCGGTCCGATCGCTGCGACTAACATATGGATTGATGAAAGCAAGGGAAAGAACAGTCATTTTTCATTGTTCAGAGGAAGCGTATGTTGATTTATGTGAATATATATATACATATATGTATATATATATATTCTCAAAGACAATATATAAACTGATCAAGTCAGTTATCGGCATTCAGATATTTGTTGATCTAGACATGCGCTGTACTAAACTACACGAACGTTTTTTATTTCTCAGACTCATTCCTATTCGCTGGCCGATCAGACGGCCTGCGCATCCGGCGTTCCGATTGGTCGACAAGATATACAGGCTTTCAGTTGTTACCGGAAATCGCGCGGCACGCCCGATTCGCAAAACGAAAGCTTGCGAATCGGGACGCTGATCGTTTCGGACCGCGCGTGCGGTCCAACATCTAATACACATGCGTTTCATGCAACGTCAGGGCGCTCAGACACACACGAGATCAATAAACAGATCAACACTTTCCCCGGATCGACGCTCTGGAAACACCAGCGGCGCCACTGCGACGCGCAAGAGCGACAGTCGAGTGTGAGAGAGAGAGCGCCGACTATTCGATGAAGGTTTCAAGATTTCAGAACTGATATCACTTTTCGAACACACTCGATATATTCTGTCGACCGTTTTTTTTTTTTTTTGAAAAAAAAAGGATCGAACATTTGCTCTTGCTCAGACACTTAGTTCATGTTCCACAAATTATCCAAGCAGGAGGAAAAAAAAATAAGGGGCATACACAACACACAAAAATCGACTGTAAAAAAAAATCCAGAAACAAACGACGACGTTCGATTGTTCACAAGACAAAAACAAAAAAAAAAACAAAAAACGATCAGTACGTACCCCGTTCAGCAGTCCGGTCGAAAAATCCGTTCTCTCTTTCGGATAGAGAACAGAAAAAAAAGTGAAAACGCGCCGCCGGGTCCGACGTCGCGACGGTACCCGACCAGGGACCCGAACCGGGCCTGAAGGGCCCGCGCGACGCCTGATCGACGATCGGCCGGGTTCGGTCCCTGCCGTCGAGACGTCGGACGCGCGGCAGGTCCGGACTTGCACACAAAAAAACGAAAAAACCGTGCACGACGGGTCCGTCGCGTCCAGGTCCGTACCCAGTGGTATGTCGGCTGCGCGCCGTGTATGTGACCGTGTGACACGCTCGTGTATATAACCGCGCCGCTGCTCATTTGGATCGGGTAAGCGCACGGCAGCTCCTCCCTCTGGCGGACTTTCTCGAAAATTGGCATCAGTTCAGACAGGACCTCGGCCGCTGTCGGCGTCAACAGAGAAACGTGAGAGGTCGGGGCGCCGGACGATTTTTTATTTTCAGATCGAACACTGACCGAACGAGGGCCGGTCTGACAGAAATTGGAACGTCGGAACGCGGCGCCCCGATCGCAATTTCCATCAAACCGGACGGTCGCGACGGGTCCGATCGAAGCTCCGATCAAAACACACACACACACAAACAATTCCGGCATCGAAAGAGTCCGGGTGAGCACCGGATTACCTCCGGAGGGACCCGAAGAGCGCGCGCGGAACGAGACGGCGCTCATCCGAAGAGATGTCGTTTTTATCGAGCGAAATCGCTTTCTTACAATCTTCGAATATGTTTAAAATGTTTAAAAATAAACGTTTCTGCTCGAAATCGTCCGTTATTCCGACACACCCGGTAGCGCGTACGGCTAGTCACGGTTATTGAGGTTACGTCCGTCGTACAAAACCGTCAGTATTGATCCGTTCATTATTTAAAACGTGTTTGGTGTAGATTTTTATATTTTTTTGAGGTTATGAACGATTGTTCCCGATTAGATTGTTTTAAAATGTTTATTTTTCGACAAAAGTTAATACAAGACGTCGCCAGACAATTATTGTTCTATATTTAGACAGCTTCGATCCACAACTTGTACATAAACCCGGTTTAAGTCGAAAACCTGAACGAAAAATAACCGAGATTTCAAATCTCAAACTGACAGACATTTCAGACGATTGAAATCAAGTTACACAGGTCATTGTTTATCGAGATATTCAATTGTTATTCCCGTTCGAAACAGTTGACAGAGCCCACTTGTTTATGTTTTTTTTTGTTTATATTTTTTTTGTTTATTTTTTGTTGTTTTTTTTTTAAAAAAAAAAACAAAACACAGATCGTCGAAAAATCGAATGTTTTATGTATGATTCATTATTATTGTTGTTTATTTTTATTTTAAATTGTTACAGATTCAATATCCGGTTAAGTATGGCTGATTAATGTTTATGTCGAGCTGATGATTTCGTTTGACTTTTATTTCACCGACAGTGTTTTATTCGAATCGGTGTACTGCATACAATTTTATTCCAAGTGTGTTCATCGATTAGTAAAACAACGAACAATCGATTAGATCAATCAATTAAAAAAAAAAACACAAAAGAAAACGCCAGTGCAAAAAAAGTGCGTGAGTGCGACGGAAAGAGAAACGGGACGAGGCGAATCGCGCGGAGAGAGACAGAAATATCGATATGCAAAGTACGACAGAGAACAGTTGCGTGCGCTACTTACGTTTTTCGGCCAGTGCGCCCGGAAATGTCGTCCGGATTCGTGCGATCCGTGCAAAAAGTGCGTCCGGATCGACGACGAGCGGTATCCGTTCAAAACGGCGTCCAGATTTATAAAAAAAAACGATCGATCGTCACAAACGACTGACTGATTCGTTAATGTCGCCGAGACATTCGGAAATAATCAAAATCGGACCGGAATCGTTGAATGTTAATGATCTACGGCTTTCACTGCAGACGCCAGGTCCGGTAGGAAAATCATTACGGTTTCTTATACGAAACTGCGTGTTAAAGACCGCAATTATTTTCCTACCGCCTGATATATTCGATACTGGTTCGTTTCTCTACTTAAAAAAGCACAGCCGTGTCGACAATTTCGTCGAGGATTTCTCTAACACGGCGATTGTATTTTTTTTAAGGGCTGACAGACTTGATCTTCATATGAGACAGGGGGATCAAATCTAGAGTACATTCATTCAAGTGTTTATGAATTGAAATATATATATATATATATATATATATATATATATATACTTTAATTACAAATATTAGGTCCGGTAGGAGAATCATTACGGTTCCTTATACGGATCTGCGTGTCACGAACCGCAATTATTTTCCTACCGCCTGACACAATCGATTTCGCTTCGTTTCTCTGCTTAAAAAAAACGAACGACGCTGTCGACATCTGCCGTACAGGCCTCCAATTAAGAACACAGCCATGCTGACAATTTCAAACAGGGCGATTACATTTTTCCAAGGGCTGTCAGGCTTGATTTTCATACGAGACAGGGGCGTATTAAGATGACAAGACCTACAGTACATTCATTCAATTGTTTACGAATCGAAAAACGGGCGTTTTTCGACATCCAACAGGTCCGTATTCGACTTACCACGATCGATACAGATCCGGATTTAGATAAATTCAGGACCGTTATCATATTTAATACTGGTTTTGTCTTACCTTTTATTATATTATTCTGTTGTTTTGATGTTTTGCACATCATACATAACATATATATATATATATATATATATATATATATATATATATATATATATATGTATTGATATGTGTTGAGTGAGTGAGTGAGAGAGAAAACATTCAGATGTCGTGACACAAACCTTTGTGATCGGTCCGGCCGACGAGGATCCCGTCAATGACGACGCAGAGCTCCGTTGCGTCGGCGTTTTCGGCTTGAACGCCGTCATCGACTGCGAAACGCCGTCGGCAAGTATGAACTGTTCGCGCAGTTCGATATTAGTCCGGCCCTTTGCTACACGCGGCAACGGACACACGACACGCACACACGCGTTTACATATCGGAAACGGCGTCGATCCAGTGGCGGACGGTGCGAGAGAGACGTGCGTTTGTTTATTTGCGAGCGTGTTTTTTTTTTATTTGCGGATTAGAATTGTCGATCGGGCGGTGACGGCGGTGTTTTGTTTTATTTTTTATTGTACATTTTTTTTTTGGTTCGATTGTTTTTTTAGAAATGCGTGCAGGTGGCGGCGAGTCGTACGAGGATAAAGCGGCGGCGGCGATTAAAAAAAAAAAAACAAAACAAACACACAGCGGTGTGGTGATCAGTCAAATAAAAATAATGGAGTGTGTGTGCGCGAGTGAGAGAGAGTGAGACGGTGCGGATAGTTGCGAACGGAACGATTTGAAAATATGAATGAGATGAATGCGCTGATCGGAAATAATAAAACAAGAATGGCGGATAAACGATGAATTAAATATGTTCGGATGAAACGAACGATCGGATGATATGAAACAGTCGAATAATCGTTACATTTCAAGTCTACAAGCGGCTGAACGCTGTTTTCTCGCACGAATTTGTATCTGGACATTCTCGAATTTGTATCGATTCAACTCGAGATCGAGTTTCGAGGATTTTCAGGTAGACCTGCACCGATTTAATGTTTATACTCTGAAGTTATTCACTCATTAAGCGGGTTTCTATACAAAAAACTGAATTATATCGATTATTCGTCTATTTATTTAAGTGATGTTAATTTTTCATCATAAATTCGATAAGTACGGCAAGATTGATGCACACAGTAAGCACTGCTGAGCCTAGTGAGCCTAGTTCGAGTACTTACTTAGTAAAAGATTATGAACAGAAGACTTAGTGTTTATGTGTACAAATGTATTTATTAAAAAGAAATAGAATACACACCTATATATATATATATATATATATATATATAAATGTGTGTGTATGTATGTATATGTGTTAGAGAGAGACAACAGATACGAATAACAACGTGTTTGTGAAGGAAACACCGTCACTGATATAAAAAGATGCTGTTATGTTAAAAGAACGATGCACGAGTGAGATGCGAGTAATGCGAGTGCGGGTGGTGGAACAGAGGACGATATATGTATATGCTATGAACACACACACTCGATGCGGTCAGTGATATGAGAAAAGACGTGTTAGAATGAACGAGAACGATCGGACGATACGTGCACATGTATGAGATGGACTGATTCGATTATAAACCAGTGGTGTAACAGTACAAAGCGAAAATACAAAATTCAACACATATTTATATCGATTTATAGACAGTGCTGATTGTTATTCATTATATTATTTATTTATTTACTTATGTATATATATATATATATATATATATATATATATATATATATATGTATACATATAATGGATTTTTTTTCCATATGATTCAATCAGTATTATGTATAAATCTGTACAGAAATATTGAAAGCAACAATAAATATATTTATCGCTATCTCCAAACCATCAATAAATCAACACCAAAACAAATAATACGACAATACACATGCTAAAATGGTGAATCAGTTATGGATGTACCGTTCTAGAAATGTTCAAAAAAGAAATCAATCGATTAACAACAAAATCAATCATTACTTAGCTAATAAACAAATGATATCGACCATTAATACACACAGGCGGGCGATTCGAAAGCGATTGAACAATCACAAGGATCGATCTGGTTCGAATAAAAGACAGGTTATGTCACTTTTATTGTACTGTTTCGATGCGTGCCAGTTTTTTTTTCGTGTGAGAATCGTTCAGGTCACATGCGAGATTCTTACAGTGTTCGAACAGTACTTTATAAAGATTTATCGTAGTTATTTCCATAATCTTAGAAAGATCCAATAGTTTGTTTGAAATCGAAGCCCTGGTTCGTTCCTTCATCTCGTTCGAAGCTGTGAGGAAAAGATGATACCGATAGAAGGTCCTCGAAAAAAGAGACCGTACTAACAGACATCTTATACGAGGAGTGCGCTTGTTACATGACAATGCAAGCCTTATTTTTCGGGATTGGAACAGAATTTTATTGATAGATTTTAAAAAAGAGTCTTGATGAACCATACCAAGCAACTTTTTTGTATAAATTTCAAGATAATGTCCAAGAAAAACGACACGGACAACTTATACGCGGAGTGCGCTTGTGACATGACAATGCAAGCCTTATTTTTCGGGATTGGAACAGAATTTTATTGATAGATTTTAAAAAAGAGTCTTGATGAACCATACCAAGCAACTTTTTTGTATAAATTTCAAGATAATGTCCAAGAAAAACGACATGGGCAAGTTATACGAGGAGTGCGCTTGTTACATGACAATGCAAGCCTTATTTTTCGGGATTGGAACAGAATTTTATTGATAGATTTTGAAAAAGAGTCTTGATGAACCATACCAAGCAACTTTCTTGTATAAATTTCAAGATAATGTCCAAGAAAAACGACACGGGCAACTTATACGCGGAGTGCGCTTGTTACATGACAATGCATCTGTCAATGGTCCATATTATGGAACATTTTAGCATAAATTGCACGATAAGATCGTGAAAGATTAAATGGGAAACAAATAAAAGGTGTGCGCTTGTAGCAGAGACTGAAAGATGGCTAGCAGGAGAATCACAGTCAATAAAATCAGTGTCTCGCTCCACTGATGAGATTATAGCCTTATTTTTCGGGATTGGAACAGAATTTTATTGATAGATTTTAAAAGAGAGTCTTGATAAACCATACCAAGCAACTTTTTTGTATAAATTTCAAGATAATGTCCAAGAAAAACGACACGGGCAACTTATACGCGGAGTGCGCTTGTTACATGACAATGCAAGCTTTATTTTTCGGGATTGGAACAGAATTTTATTGATAGATTTTGAAAAAGAGTCTTCATGAACCATACCAAGCAACTTTCTTGTATAAATTTCAAGATAATGTCCAAGAAAAACGACACGGGCAACTTATACGCGGAGTGCGCTTGTTACATTACAATGCATCTGTCAATGGTCCATATTATGGAACATTTTAGCGTAAGTTGCACGATAAATTCGTGAAAGATTAAATGGGAAACAAATAAAAGGTGTGCGCTTGTAGCAGAGACTGAAAGATGGCTAGCAGGAGAATCACAGTCAATAAAATCAGTGTCTCGCTCCACTGATGAGATTATAGCCTTATTTTTCGGGATTGGAACAGAATTTTATTGATAGATTTTAAAAGAGAGTCTTGATAAACCATACCAAGCAACTTTTTTGTATAAATTTCAAGATAATGTCCAAGAAAAACGACACGGGCAACTTATACGCGGAGTGCGCTTGTTACATGACAATGCAAGCTTTATTTTTCGGGATTGGAACAGAATTTTATTGATAGATTTTGAAAAAGAGTCTTCATGAACCATACCAAGCAACTTTCTTGTATAAATTTCAAGATAATGTCCAAGAAAAACGACACGGGCAACTTATACGCGGAGTGCGCTTGTTACATTACAATGCATCTGTCAATGGTCCATATTATGGAACATTTTAGCGTAAGTTGCACGATAAATTCGTGAAAGATTAAATGGGAAACAAATAAAAGGTGTGCGCTTGTAGCAGAGACTGAAAGATGGCTAGCAGGAGAATCACAGTCAATAAAATCAGTGTCTCGCTCCACTGATGAGATTATAGCCTTATTTTTCGGGATTGGAACAGAATTTTATTGATAGATTTTGAAAAAGAGTCTTGATGAACCATACCAAGCAACTTTCTTGTATAAATTTCAAGATAATGTCCAAGAAAAACGACACGGGCAACTTATACGCGGAGTGCGCTTGTTACATGACAATGCATCTGTCAATGGTCCATATTATGGAACATTTTAGCATAAATTGCACGATAAGATCGTGAAAGATTAAATGGGAAACAAATAAAAGGTGTGCGCTTGTAGCAGAGACTGAAAGATGGCTAACAGGAGAATCACAGTCAATAAACTCAGTGTCTCGGTCCACTGATGAGATTAAAGCCTTATTTTTCGGGATTGGAACAGAATTTTATTGATAGATTTTAAAAAAGAGTCTTGATGAACCATACCAAGCAACTTTTTTGTATAAATTTCAAGATAATGTCCAAGAAAAACGACATGGGCAAGTTATACGAGGAGTGCGCTTGTTACATGACAATGCAAGCCTTATTTTTCGGGATTGGAACAGAATTTTATTGATAGATTTTGAAAAAGAGTCTTCATGAACCATACCAAGCAACTTTCTTGTATAAATTTCAAGATAATGTCCAAGAAAAACGACACGGGCAACTTATACGCGGAGTGCGCTTGTTACATTACAATGCATCTGTCAATGGTCCATATTATGGAACATTTTAGCGTAAGTTGCACGATAAATTCGTGAAAGATTAAATGGGAAACAAATAAAAGGTGTGCGCTTGTAGCAGAGACTGAAAGATGGCTAGCAGGAGAATCACAGTCAATAAAATCAGTGTCTCGCTCCACTGATGAGATTATAGCCTTATTTTTCGGGATTGGAACAGAATTTTATTGATAGATTTTAAAAGAGAGTCTTGATAAACCATACCAAGTAACTTTTTTGTATAAATTTCAAGATAATGTCCAAGAAAAACGACACGGGCAACTTATACGCGGAGTGCGCTTGTTACATGACAATGCAAGCTTTATTTTTCGGGATTGGAACAGAATTTTATTGATAGATTTTGAAAAAGAGTCTTCATGAACCATACCAAGCAACTTTCTTGTATAAATTTCAAGATAATGTCCAAGAAAAACGACACGGGCAACTTATACGCGGAGTGCGCTTGTTACATTACAATGCATCTGTCAATGGTCCATATTATGGAACATTTTAGCGTAAGTTGCACGATAAATTCGTGAAAGATTAAATGGGAAACAAATAAAAGGTGTGCGCTTGTAGCAGAGACTGAAAGATGGCTAGCAGGAGAATCACAGTCAATAAAATCAGTGTCTCGCTCCACTGATGAGATTATAGCCTTATTTTTCGGGATTGGAACAGAATTTTATTGATAGATTTTAAAAAAGAGTCTTCATGAACCATACCAAGCAACTTTTTTGTATAAATTTCAAGATAATGTCCAAGAAAAACGACACGGGCAACTTATACGCGGAGTGCGCTTGTTACATGACAATGCAAGCTTTATTTTTCGGGATTGGAACAGAATTTTATTGATAGATTTTGAAAAAGAGTCTTCATGAACCATACCAAGCAACTTTCTTGTATAAATTTCAAGATAATGTCCAAGAAAAACGACACGGGCAACTTATACGCGGAGTGCGCTTGTTACATTACAATGCATCTGTCAATGGTCCATATTATGGAACATTTTAGCGTAAGTTGCACGATAAATTCGTGAAAGATTAAATGGGAAACAAATAAAAGGTGTGCGCTTGTAGCAGAGACTGAAAGATGGCTAGCAGGAGAATCACAGTCAATAAAATCAGTGTCTCGCTCCACTGATGAGATTATAGCCTTATTTTTCGGGATTGGAACAGAATTTTATTGATAGATTTTGAAAAAGAGTCTTGATGAACCATACCAAGCAACTTTCTTGTATAAATTTCAAGATAATGTCCAAGAAAAACGACACGGGCAACTTATACGCGGAGTGCGCTTGTTACATGACAATGCATCTGTCAATGGTCCATATTATGGAACATTTTAGTATAAATTGCACGATAAGATCGTGAAAGATTAAATGGGAAACAAATAAAAGGTGTGCGCTTGTAGCAGAGACTGAAAGATGGCTAACAGGAGAATCACAGTCAATAAACTCAGTGTCTCGGTCCACTGATGAGATTAAAGCCTTATTTTTCGGGATTGGAACAGAATTTTATTGATAGATTTTAAAAAAGAGTCTTGATGAACCATACCAAGCAACTTTTTTGTATAAATTTCAAGATAATGTCCAAGAAAAACGACATGGGCAAGTTATACGAGGAGTGCGCTTGTTACATGACAATGCAAGCCTTATTTTTCGGGATTGGAACAGAATTTTATTGATAGATTTTGAAAAAGAGTCTTGATGAACCATACCAAGCAACTTTCTTGTATAAATTTCAAGATAATGTCCAAGAAAAACGACACGGGCAACTTATACGCGGAGTGCGCTTGTTACATGACAATGCATCTGTCAATGGTCCATATTATGGAACATTTTAGCATAAATTGCACGATAAGATCGTGAAAGATTAAATGGGAAACAAATAAAAGGTGTGCGCTTGTAGCAGAGACTGAAAGATGGCTAGCAGGAGAATCACAGTCAATAAAATCAGTGTCTCGCTCCACTGATGAGATTATAGCCTTATTTTTCGGGATTGGAACAGAATTTTATTGATAGATTTTAAAAGAGAGTCTTGATAAACCATACCAAGCAACTTTTTTGTATAAATTTCAAGATAATGTCCAAGAAAAACGACACGGGCAACTTATACGCGGAGTGCGCTTGTTACATGACAATGCAAGCTTTATTTTTCGGGATTGGAACAGAATTTTATTGATAGATTTTGAAAAAGAGTCTTCATGAACCATACCAAGCAACTTTCTTGTATAAATTTCAAGATAATGTCCAAGAAAAACGACACGGGCAACTTATACGCGGAGTGCGCTTGTTACATTACAATGCATCTGTCAATGGTCCATATTATGGAACATTTTAGCGTAAGTTGCACGATAAATTCGTGAAAGATTAAATGGGAAACAAATAAAAGGTGTGCGCTTGTAGCAGAGACTGAAAGATGGCTAGCAGGAGAATCACAGTCAATAAAATCAGTGTCTCGCTCCACTGATGAGATTATAGCCTTATTTTTCGGGATTGGAACAGAATTTTATTGATAGATTTTGAAAAAGAGTCTTGATGAACCATACCAAGCAACTTTCTTGTATAAATTTCAAGATAATGTCCAAGAAAAACGACACGGGCAACTTATACGCGGAGTGCGCTTGTTACATGACAATGCATCTGTCAATGGTCCATATTATGGAACATTTTAGCATAAATTGCACGATAAGATCGTGAAAGATTAAATGGGAAACAAATAAAAGGTGTGCGCTTGTAGCAGAGACTGAAAGATGGCTAGCAGGAGAATCACAGTCAATAAAATCAGTGTCTCGCTCCACTGATGAGATTATAGCCTTATTTTTCGGGATTGGAACAGAATTTTATTGATAGATTTTAAAAGAGAGTCTTGATAAACCATACCAAGCAACTTTTTTGTATAAATTTCAAGATAATGTCCAAGAAAAACGACACGGGCAACTTATACGCGGAGTGCGCTTGTTACATGACAATGCATCTGTCAATGGTCCATATTATGGAACATTTTAGCATAAATTGCACGATAAGATCGTGAAAGATTAAATGGGAAACAAATAAAAGGTGTGCGCTTGTAGCAGAGACTGAAAGATGGCTAGCAGGAGAATCACAGTCAATAAAATCAGTGTCTCGCTCCACTGATGAGATTATAGCCTTATTTTTCGGGATTGGAACAGAATTTTATTGATAGATTTTAAAAGAGAGTCTTGATAAACCATACCAAGCAACTTTTTTGTATAAATTTCAAGATAATGTCCAAGAAAAACGACACGGGCAACTTATACGCGGAGTGCGCTTGTTACATGACAATGCAAGCTTTATTTTTCGGGATTGGAACAGAATTTTATTGATAGATTTTGAAAAAGAGTCTTCATGAACCATACCAAGCAACTTTCTTGTATAAATTTCAAGATAATGTCCAAGAAAAACGACACGGGCAACTTATACGCGGAGTGCGCTTGTTACATTACAATGCATCTGTCAATGGTCCATATTATGGAACATTTTAGCGTAAGTTGCACGATAAATTCGTGAAAGATTAAATGGGAAACAAATAAAAGGTGTGCGCTTGTAGCAGAGACTGAAAGATGGCTAGCAGGAGAATCACAGTCAATAAAATCAGTGTCTCGCTCCACTGATGAGATTATAGCCTTATTTTTCGGGATTGGAACAGAATTTTATTGATAGATTTTAAAAGAGAGTCTTGATAAACCATACCAAGCAACTTTTTTGTATAAATTTCAAGATAATGTCCAAGAAAAACGACATGGGCAAGTTATACGAGGAGTGCGCTTGTTACATGACAATGCAAGCTTTATTTTTCGGGATTGGAACAGAATTTTATTGATAGATTTTGAAAAAGAGTCTTCATGAACCATACCAAGCAACTTTCTTGTATAAATTTCAAGATAATGTCCAAGAAAAACGACACGGGCAACTTATACGCGGAGTGCGCTTGTTACATTACAATGCATCTGTCAATGGTCCATATTATGGAACATTTTAGCGTAAGTTGCACGATAAATTCGTGAAAGATTAAATGGGAAACAAATAAAAGGTGTGCGCTTGTAGCAGAGACTGAAAGATGGCTAGCAGGAGAATCACAGTCAATAAAATCAGTGTCTCGCTCCACTGATGAGATTATAGCCTTATTTTTCGGGATTGGAACAGAATTTTATTGATAGATTTTGAAAAAGAGTCTTGATGAACCATACCAAGCAACTTTCTTGTATAAATTTCAAGATAATGTCCAAGAAAAACGACACGGGCAACTTATACGCGGAGTGCGCTTGTTACATGACAATGCATCTGTCAATGGTCCATATTATGGAACATTTTAGTATAAATTGCACGATAAGATCGTGAAAGATTAAATGGGAAACAAATAAAAGGTGTGCGCTTGTAGCAGAGACTGAAAGATGGCTAGCAGGAGAATCACAGTCAATAAAATCAGTGTCTCGCTCCACTGATGAGATTATAGCCTTATTTTTCGGGTTGGAACAGAATTTTATTGATAGATTTTAAAAAAGAGTCTTCATGAACCATACCAAGCAACTTTTTTGTATAAATTTCAAGATAATGTCCAAGAAAAACGACACGGACAACTTATACGCGGAGTGCGCTTGTTACATGACAATGCAAGCCTTATTTTTCGGGATTGGAACAGAATTTTATTGATAGATTTTAAAAGAGAGTCTTGATGAACCATACCAAGCAACTTTTTTGTATAAATTTCAAGATAATATCCAAGAAAAACGACACGGGAAACTTATACGCGGAGTGCGCTTGTTACATGACAATGCATCTGTCAATGGTCCATATTATGGAACATTTTAGCATAAATTGCACGATAAATTCGTGAAAGATTAAATGGGAAACAAATAAAAGGTGTGCGCTTGTAGCAGAGACTGAAAGATGACTAGCAGGAGAATCACAGTCAATAAAATCAGTGTCTCGCTCCACTGATGAGATTATAGCCTTATTTTTCGGGATTGGAACAGAATTTTATTGATAGATTTTAAAAAAGAGTCTTCATGAACCATACCAAGCAACTTTTTTGTATAAATTTCAAGATAATGTCCAAGAAAAACGACACGGACAACTTATACGCGGAGTGCGCTTGTGACATGACAATGCAAGCCTTATTTTTCGGGATTGAAACAGAATTTTATTGATAGATTTTGAAAAAGAGTCTTGATGAACCATACCAAGCAACTTTCTTGTATAAATTTCAAGATAATGTCCAAGAAAAACGACACGGGCAACTTATACGCGGAGTGCGCTTGTTACATTACAATGCATCTGTCAATGGTCCATATTATGGAACATTTTAGCGTAAGTTGCACGATAAATTCGTGAAAGATTAAATGGGAAACAAATAAAAGGTGTGCGCTTGTAGCAGAGACTGAAAGATGGCTAGCAGGAGAATCACAGTCAATAAACTCAGTGTCTCGGTCCACTGATGAGATTAAAGCCTTATTTTTCGGGATTGGAACAGAATTTTATTGATAGATTTTAAAAAAGAGTCTTGATGAACCATACCAAGCAACTTTTTTGTATAAATTTCAAGATAATGTCCAAGAAAAACGACATGGGCAAGTTATACGAGGAGTGCGCTTGTTACATGACAATGCAAGCCTTATTTTTCGGGATTGGAACAGAATTTTATTGATAGATTTTGAAAAAGAGTCTTGATGAACCATACCAAGCAACTTTCTTGTATAAATTTCAAGATAATGTCCAAGAAAAACGACACGGGCAACTTATACGCGGAGTGCGCTTGTTACATGACAATGCATCTGTCAATGGTCCATATTATGGAACATTTTAGCATAAATTGCACGATAAGATCGTGAAAGATTAAATGGGAAACAAATAAAAGGTGTGCGCTTGTAGCAGAGACTGAAAGATGGCTAGCAGGAGAATCACAGTCAATAAAATCAGTGTCTCGCTCCACTGATGAGATTATAGCCTTATTTTTCGGGATTGGAACAGAATTTTATTGATAGATTTTAAAAGAGAGTCTTGATAAACCATACCAAGCAACTTTTTTGTATAAATTTCAAGATAATGTCCAAGAAAAACGACACGGGCAACTTATACGCGGAGTGCGCTTGTTACATGACAATGCAAGCTTTATTTTTCGGGATTGGAACAGAATTTTATTGATAGATTTTGAAAAAGAGTCTTCATGAACCATACCAAGCAACTTTCTTGTATAAATTTCAAGATAATGTCCAAGAAAAACGACACGGGCAACTTATACGCGGAGTGCGCTTGTTACATTACAATGCATCTGTCAATGGTCCATATTATGGAACATTTTAGCGTAAGTTGCACGATAAATTCGTGAAAGATTAAATGGGAAACAAATAAAAGGTGTGCGCTTGTAGCAGAGACTGAAAGATGGCTAGCAGGAGAATCACAGTCAATAAAATCAGTGTCTCGCTCCACTGATGAGATTATAGCCTTATTTTTCGGGATTGGAACAGAATTTTATTGATAGATTTTGAAAAAGAGTCTTGATGAACCATACCAAGCAACTTTCTTGTATAAATTTCAAGATAATGTCCAAGAAAAACGACACGGGCAACTTATACGCGGAGTGCGCTTGTTACATGACAATGCATCTGTCAATGGTCCATATTATGGAACATTTTAGTATAAATTGCACGATAAGATCGTGAAAGATTAAATGGGAAACAAATAAAAGGTGTGCGCTTGTAGCAGAGACTGAAAGATGGCTAGCAGGAGAATCACAGTCAATAAACTCAGTGTCTCGGTCCACTGATGAGATTAAAGCCTTATTTTTCGGGATTGGAACAGAATTTTATTGATAGATTTTAAAAAAGAGTCTTGATGAACCATACCAAGCAACTTTTTTGTATAAATTTCAAGATAATGTCCAAGAAAAACGACATGGGCAAGTTATACGAGGAGTGCGCTTGTGACATGACAATGCAAGCCTTATTTTTCGGGATTGGAACAGAATTTTATTGATAGATTTTGAAAAAGAGTCTTGATGAACCATACCAAGCAACTTTCTTGTATAAATTTCAAGATAATGTCCAAGAAAAACGACACGGGCAACTTATACGCGGAGTGCGCTTGTTACATGACAATGCATCTGTCAATGGTCCATATTATGGAACATTTTAGCATAAATTGCACGATAAGATCGTGAAAGATTAAATGGGAAACAAATAAAAGGTGTGCGCTTGTAGCAGAGACTGAAAGATGGCTAGCAGGAGAATCACAGTCAATAAAATCAGTGTCTCGCTCCACTGATGAGATTATAGCCTTATTTTTCGGGATTGGAACAGAATTTTATTGATAGATTTTAAAAAAGAGTCTTCATGAACCATACCAAGCAACTTTTTTGTATAAATTTCAAGATAATGTCCAAGAAAAACGACATGGACAACTTATACGCGGAGTGCGCTTGTTACATTACAATGCATCTGTCAATGGTCCATATTATGGAACATTTTAGCGTAAGTTGCACGATAAATTCGTGAAAGATTAAATGGGAAACAAATAAAAGGTGTGCGCTTGTAGCAGAGACTGAAAGATGGCTAGCAGGAGAATCACAGTCAATAAAATCAGTGTCTCGCTCCACTGATGAGATTATAGCCTTATTTTTCGGGATTGGAACAGAATTTTATTGATAGATTTTAAAAGAGAGTCTTGATAAACCATACCAAGCAACTTTTTTGTATAAATTTCAAGATAATGTCCAAGAAAAACGACACGGGCAAGTTATACGAGGAGTGCGCTTGTTACATGACAATGCAAGCTTTATTTTTCGGGATTGGAACAGAATTTTATTGATAGATTTTGAAAAAGAGTCTTCATGAACCATACCAAGCAACTTTCTTGTATAAATTTCAAGATAATGTCCAAGAAAAACGACACGGGCAACTTATACGCGGAGTGCGCTTGTTACATTACAATGCATCTGTCAATGGTCCATATTATGGAACATTTTAGCGTAAGTTGCACGATAAATTCGTGAAAGATTAAATGGGAAACAAATAAAAGGTGTGCGCTTGTAGCAGAGACTGAAAGATGGCTAGCAGGAGAATCACAGTCAATAAAATCAGTGTCTCGCTCCACTGATGAGATTATAGCCTTATTTTTCGGGATTGGAACAGAATTTTATTGATAGATTTTGAAAAAGAGTCTTGATGAACCATACCAAGCAACTTTCTTGTATAAATTTCAAGATAATGTCCAAGAAAAACGACACGGGCAACTTATACGCGGAGTGCGCTTGTTACATGACAATGCATCTGTCAATGGTCCATATTATGGAACATTTTAGTATAAATTGCACGATAAGATCGTGAAAGATTAAATGGGAAACAAATAAAAGGTGTGCGCTTGTAGCAGAGACTGAAAGATGGCTAGCAGGAGAATCACAGTCAATAAAATCAGTGTCTCGCTCCACTGATGAGATTATAGCCTTATTTTTCGGGATTGGAACAGAATTTTATTGATAGATTTTAAAAGAGAGTCTTGATAAACCATACCAAGCAACTTTTTTGTATAAATTTCAAGATAATGTCCAAGAAAAACGACACGGGCAACTTATACGCGGAGTGCGCTTGTGACATGACAATGCAAGCCTTATTTTTCGGGATTGGAACAGAATTTTATTGATAGATTTTGAAAAAGAGTCTTGATGAACCATACCAAGCAACTTTCTTGTATAAATTTCAAGATAATGTCCAAGAAAAACGACATGGACAACTTATACGCGGAGTGCGCTTGTGACATGACAATGCATCTGTCAATGGTCCATATTATGGAACATTTTAGCATAAATTGCACGATAAATTCGTGAAAGATTAAATGGGAAACAAATAAAAGGTGTGCGCTTGTAGCAGAGACTGAAAGATGGCTAGCAGGAGAATCACAGTCAATAAAATCAGTGTCTCGCTCCACTGATGAGATTATAGCCTTATTTTTCGGGATTGGAACAGAATTTTATTGATAGATTTTGAAAAAGAGTCTTGATGAACCATACCAAGCAACTTTCTTGTATAAATTTCAAGATAATGTCCAAGAAAAACGACACGGACAACTTATACGCGGAGTGCGCTTGTTACATGACAATGCAAGCCTTATTTTTCGGGATTGGAACAGAATTTTATTGATAGATTTTAAAAGAGAGTCTTGATGAACCATACCAAGCAACTTTTTTGTATAAATTTCAAGATAATATCCAAGAAAAACGACACGGGAAACTTATACGCGGAGTGCGCTTGTGACATGACAATGCATCTGTCAATGGTCCATATTATGGAACATTTTAGCATAAATTGCACGATAAATTCGTGAAAGATTAAATGGGAAACAAATAAAAGGTGTGCGCTTGTAGCAGAGACTGAAAGATGGCTAGCAGGAGAATCACAGTCAATAAACTCAGTGTCTCGGTCCACTGAAGAGATTATAGCCTTATTTTTCGGGATTGGAACAGAATTTTATTGATAGATTTTAAAAGAGAGTCTTGATAAACCATACCAAGCAACTTTTTTGTATAAATTTCAAGATAATGTCCAAGAAAAACGACACGGGCAACTTATACGCGGAGTGCGCTTGTTACATGACAATGCAAGCTTTATTTTTCGGGATTGGAACAGAATTTTATTGATAGATTTTAAAAAAGAGTCTTGATGAACCATACCAAGCAACTTTTTTGTATAAATTTCAAGATAATGTCCAAGAAAAACGACACGGGCCACTTATACGCGGAGTGCGCTTGTTACATTACAATGCATCTGTCAATGGTCCATATTATGGAACATTTTAGCGTAAGTTGCACGATAAATTCGTGAAAGATTAAATATGAAACAAATAAAAGGTGTGCGCTTGTAGCAGAGACTGAAAGATGGCTAGCAGGAGAATCACAGTCAATAAAATCAGTGTCTCGCTCCACTGATGAGATTATAGCCTTATTTTTCGGGATTGGAACAGAATTTTATTGATAGATTTTAAAAAAGAGTCTTCATGAACCATACCAAGCAACTTTTTTGTATAAATTTCAAGATAATATCCAAGAAAAACGACACGGGCAACTTATACGCGGAGTGCGCTTGTTACATGACAATGCATCTGTCAATGGTCCATATTATGGAACATTTTAGCATAAATTGCACGATAAATTCGTGAAAGATTAAATGGGAAACAAATAAAAGGTGTGCGCTTGTAGCAGAGACTGAAAGATGGCTAGCAGGAGAATCACAGTCAATAAAATCAGTGTCTCGCTCCACTGATGAGATTATAGCCTTATTTTTCGGGATTGGAACAGAATTTTATTGATAGATTTTAAAAAAGAGTCTTCATGAACCATACCAAGCAACTTTTTTGTATAAATTTCAAGATAATGTCCAAGAAAAACGACATGGACAACTTATACGCGGAGTGCGCTTGTTACATTACAATGCAAGCCTTATTTTTAGGGATTGGAACAGAATTTTATTGATAGATTTTAAAAAAGAGTCTTGATGAACCATACCAAGCAACTTTTTTGTATAAATTTCAAGATAATGTCCAAGAAAAACGACATGGACAACTTATACGCGGAGTGCGCTTGTTACATTACAATGCATCTGTCAATGGTCCATATTATGGAATATTTTAGCATAAATTGCACGATAAATTCGTGAAAGATTAAATGGGAAACAAATAAAAGGTGTGCGCTTGTAGCAGAGACTGAAAGATGGCTAGCAGGAGAATCACAGTCAATAAAATCAGTGTCTCGGTCCACTGATGAGATTATAGCCTTATTTTTAGGGATTGGAACAGAATTTTATTGATAGATTTTAAAAAAGAGTCTTGATGAACCATACCAAGCAACTTTTTTGTATAAATTTCAAGATAATATCCAAGAAAAACGACACGGGCAACTTATACGAGGAGTGCGCTTGTGACATGACAATGCAAGCCTTATTTTTCGGGATTGGAACAGAATTTTATTGATAGATTTTGAAAAAGAGTATTGATGAACCATACCAAGCAACTTTCTTGTATAAATTTCAAGATAATAATATACAAGAAAAACGACACGGGCAACTTATACGAGGAGTGCGCTTGTTACATGACAATGCAAGCCTTATTTTTCGGGATTGGAACAGAATTTTATTGATAGATTTTAAAAAAGAGTCTTGATGAACCATACCAAGCAACTTTTTTGTATAAATTTCAAGATAATATCCAAGAAAAACGACATGGGCAACTTATACGAGGAGTGCGCTTGTTACATTACAATGCATCTGTCAATGGTCCATATTAAATAACATTTTAGTATAAATTGCATGATAAATTCGTGAAAGACTGCATATATATCGACTGCATATAGACTACATATAATCTGTTTATCGGGAAATATGTTTTTAGGGGTGTTCAATTACTTTTGAATCGCTTATATACAAATATATACATACACTTACATATTTATGTATATATATATATACATATATATGTATGCGGTATGAGAAGCCCAGTCGATGGATTAACAGTCGACTGTCAACAATCGATGTAACTGTCAGTTGTACACTGATTGTAAAAGTGTTAACCTTCTCGAAAGATCCTCTATCGAATTTCCTCTCATTCATCGAAAAGAACGAGAGAGTCAGCATGCCATGAAAATAAAAGACCGATTGTTTTTTCTATCGAAAAGAAAACAAAACAAACAGAAAACAAGAGACTGTATATAACAATGGGAACAATCGACAATCCGTATCGATCGTTTTCTGTTTTTCCCGTTCGACTGTTTCGATAAATGTTTATGAATTCGAAAATAGGTCGAAACAGAATAACAAGTGACGTCCTTCTCACACAAAGAGACGGAGATCACTTCTGTGTATACTTTCAAGCAAGTATATATATATATATATATACAATTTTTAAAAATTGAAAAATCTATCGAGCTGTTCATCGAACTGACAGTTATGAGATTTACTGTCATTTTTTTAACCTAAAAATATGAAAATACACAATTTATGGTCTCTCTGGCTCTGTAAAAAAATAGAGGATCTTTCGAAATATATACAATGTGTATATCTATATATATATATATATATGCAAATAAGGATATACACTAAACAATTAAAACTAAAATATAAATACTAAACTAAATAAAATAAATACACAACGTACTACCAACAAAATACAAAAATGTGATCAACATTCGTGGCTGTGCAAAAGAGTGTCTCGTGTGTGTGTGTATGTGTGTGAGTGAGTGGGTGATTAAAAAAATAATAAAAAAAAAATATCGTGATCCAACTCCAAACCAATAACCCAACAACTCCGCATTCAACCCAGTCTTGTTAGTCGTTTTAATGGATGTGGATGACGAGTCGACGTTATATTAACATTTCAGTTACGTCCAGTGGACTCTATGCGAACTACAAGTCGGATCGTGTCCGGATCGACACGCAGACAGAGACAGAAACGAGTTTTCGATTCGAGAGTCAGCGGGATCGATCTTTAATGCGGTCCTGTCGAAATATAAACGGACGTGCACGGGCTGTCCGACCTGAAGATTGTTAAATGACGGACTTCACGAGATCCAAGAGTGTGTGCTTGGTAATCGAAGCATCTGAAAGGATGGCCGTTCGAGAGGACAGTCGTTCGAAAAGGGAACCAGTCCGAGGTGGAATCCGCACCGAATAGCAGGCGCTGGAATGTCGGTCGTGACGAAAGAGGGTTCGTTCGAAGTGGCTGTCGATCGAATGGGACGGGCGTCAGTCGCCTGAATGGACGGTCAGTCGCCTGGATGGATTGTCAGTCGCCTGAATGAATGGTTGGTCGCTTGAATGGGTAGTCAGTCGCCTGAATGGATGGCCAGTCACCTGAAGGGATTGTCAGTCGCCTGAATGGATTGCCAGTCGCTTGAATGGATGGTTGGTCGCTTGAATGGGTTGTCAGTCGCTTGAATGGGTAGTCAGTCGCCTGAATGGATGGTCAGTCGCCTGAATGGGTAGTCAGTCGCCTGAATGGATGGCCAGTCGCCTGAATGGATGGTTGGTCGCCTGAATGGATGGTTGGTCGCCTGAATGGATGGTCAGTCGCTTGAATGGATGGTCAGTCGCCTGAATGGACGGCCAGTCGCCTGAATGGACGGCCAGTCGCCTGAATGGACGGCCAGTCGCCTGAATGGTCAGGCGCTCGATCGGCCATTCGTTCAATTGACCAGCAATTGAAAATGGAAGCCATTCGAAATGTCCGTCGTGTTCGTAAGAGCAGTTATTCGGAAGAGAATTCGTTTCAAAGGGAGGCCGTCCGAAATGACAGTCTTCCAATATGGACGCCGTCCCATTGGGAAGACATTCGAATAAAAAAAACCGTTCACAACAACGGTCGTCCTTAATGGGAAGCGAATCGAAAGGAGAATCGTTCGAAAGAGCAAGACGCCCGAGAAGGGAGTCGGTCGTGATGACGGAAAGTCGCTCTGAACGGCACAGGTCGAAAAATCAATCATTGTAGGAGGGAGGTCCTTCCGAAAGGCGGTCCTTCCTAAAGATGGTCGTCCCAAATAGCATCCGTTCGAAACGGCAGCCGTTACATTTCGACAGGATCCTGAACCGAAACAAAACGTCCGGAGATCGAACTGTCACACATGTGTGACAGTTTGAAAACGTGCTCCCGGAACGGACAGCGGTCCAGTCGTTTCGACGGCACGTTAGTTACGACCGGCACGCGTGTTCGACTTCCGCGACGGTCCGGAAACGGTTGTCTGAATGCGAATGGCGGACACACACTTTGGATGCGAAGCGGCGATGCAAATCGAAGCGAAACAGAGTGCACAGACGTCCGTACGACACTTAAACGGGTCCCATTCACTGCACGACAGCGATCGTCACATCATTCCGACACACAAATTCAACAGCGAAAACGAAAATGTTCATTCAGTTTGTTCTCTTACCGTAAGGGCACCACGGTTCGTGTTGCTCGGGCTTTCTCGGATCGGGGACGGGCAAAACTAGTAAAACTGAGCGCGGGAGTGCGGGGCACGACATGCGGGGGCGCGGCGGTGCGTTAGCTCGATTAGAGGGCATGCGCGCGAAAACAAGCGAGGAGAAACAGTCGCCGTGCGAAATAAAATTCGAAAAAAGGGCGGGAGGACGGATGGAGATGTGGGTCGTCGGAAAAATAAATAAATAAATAAACGGTATATACAAGAGAAAAATATCAGAACAAGCGATGGGTAGAAATAAAAATACAAACTCACACACACACACACACACACATATATATATATATATATATGTAGGAAAATTGAATAGAGGAAGATGGAGTACGTTTTGATGACACATTGTTTTTGATATTTGAGAGTTTTATGAAATTTACGTTCAATAAATTGAATAACAAGGAAATATATTTTGAAATGAGACACAAGATAGAGAGAGAGATTATTTTGAAATGGGGACACACGAGAGAGATATTATGGATATATATATAAATGGAATCAAAAATGAATATAAACCGAAAATGACAAGAAATTATGATTGAAATAAAATCAGACACACACACATATATATATATATATATATATATATATATATATATATATATATATACATACATACATTCATGAATAAAAAATGCAGATAAAACAAATTCGAAAATAAAAAAAAAGAACAACGGATATGCACAAGCGAAAAACGTGACAGGATGAAACACGGGATCGAAATAGAAACAGAAAGCGTGTGAAATTAGTTCAATTGTTCAGATAGCAGTATTAATTATATACACACAGAAATATTAAACATTAATACAAGTTTTCATACACGCATACATAATCACACACACACATATATATATATATATATATATATATATATATATATATATATATATATATATATATATATGTATCATGTATGTCAGCATATATAAAACGTATAAATAAAGCGAAAATATCGATTATAATATATTAATCAAGCTGGCGTTGACGTTTCGTCATTGTTTATTGAGATTGTTTCGTTTTTGTTTGTTTTTTAAACAAAAAAAAAAAGATACGATCCGCATTCGGAAAATCAAGCCAAACAGCGCCATCGCGCCGAATCGCACCGTACGGTACGGTCTGCGACGACCAGTGACACTCAAACGGTCGAGCATAACGCTGCAACCATAACCCATATCATTTCAAACTGACTGAAATGGATTAGAACATGAACTTATCATTGATTCGTTACAGCCAACTTGCTATTTATCCATCTATCTACATATATATATATATATATATATGTATACATAATGAAATATAACCTCAATAATAAGACGGAACGCCAACATCATTCGTCGTACGAGAATATTCGTCTCGATGCTAGAAGGTTGTCGGTTCGTGCTCGGTAAGAATGAAAATTCCGGTACTTCCCCCGTAAAATCACTCTCTCTGTCGACGTACCCCAACGGATTTCAGTCTCTTGTGCAATATTTCTGACGCGGTATTCGATACAACAGGCATGCAGGCTCGTGATTGAATTCAATCCGGATAATGGCGGTTCGTATAAGACAGGTCGAATTTGATGGAAGGAACAATTAAAGAAAGACAATGAATGTATTTAATCGATTGTGAATGGAGACAACTGGAAGAGGACGAAGTAGTGACTGCAGATCGAGTATGACTGGAAGATGTCCGTTTTCAAGTTCCACAATTCCGGTAACAGTTCGAAAAAGTGAGGCGAGGAAGTTATGAAGCGAGGAAGTTATGAGCCGAGGAAGTTACAAACAACTGCGAAGAACCTGCACTCGATTTGTGGACCGAGTGCGGCATTTTATTGGTGGGCCAGGTGCAGCACTTCATCGGCGCTTCTCCAAACGGCCGACAGGCACGGACTTCTCTAGATTCACGTCCAGAAAAAAAGCGGACGGGGCGAAGCGCCCGCATTCGACTTAGTGCGGCACTTTATACGCGGCCCGAAGTGTAAATCCGGTACCGGATAGAATCGATACAAGAACATCAAACAGTAAACATTCGCATAGAAAACTAACAGCACGCCATTTACATTCTGCGATAGTACGAGCCGCTATAAATAGAAATCTGATGCGGGCATTCGCCGCAGATAGAGTAGACAGGACAATAAATGCACAGGTTCGAGAGTTTCCATCTTTTCATTCAGAAAACTCGAGATTACTCGATTTTCATTCAGGTTATAAAACTCGAATATACAGAAATATTGCAGTCGAAACGTTATATATATATACAAAATGTGTATAAGCATCGATCAGAGAGCATCCGACGACCGAACCGAGCACAAACCGTCGATTAGACAGAATAAAAGTGTATGCTAGTACGAGGGCGTTATTAATAAATATAAATGTGGTTATTATCACTGCGTTAGTTCGGTTCGGCGCGCGTCGTTTCAACGTCGCTGATTAATCGTTATTAATCGGTTAGATTGTCGCGAGGAGGAGACTGGCACCGGGTGTTATTCGGTTTAATCGCGCTGTTTTTAGTCGACCGACGTCGGTCAGTTTAGTACCAGAACGTTATTGCTCGTCGCTTCCGTTTTTAGTATCAGCCCCGGGTGGATTATTATCGATTAAGTATTAATATTATTGTTGTTATATAGACGGTTCCGTCGTTTGTGTCTGTGTTGAGAGTATGTTCGTAGGAGAGATACACATGTATGTTCCCGACGTTCGTCTCGCCGGCGAACCGACCGGCCGCCGTGCGGCGGCCGGTCGATTAGCCGTGCGAGCGGCGGCCGGTTCGGTACCGGCGGCCGCGCGGAACGCGCGACGGTCGAAACGTACACAGAACAGGGTCGAGAAACAACATTCGCGAGAGCGTCTTTCGATCGAGTCGCCGGTGAAGATCTCCTTCCGGTAAGTTTCGAGAGCGTCACAGGTTCCGCACGGTCGCTCGACGGTACGGTCGCGTTCATACGTCCGAACAAGGACGTTCGTCCGAGATAGAATCGTTTTTGAGAGACTTACCGCGGCACGGATCGTTCTTCTGCAGGAACTCGTCGAGCGCCACCCAGCCGCCGCCGACGCGGACCATCACGGTCGAGCGGAGTATACGGACGAGCCGCAGCTTCTGGCTGTCGCCGAACTGAAAACACGAGCGCATCGTATCGGATCGTATCGTTCCGTATCGTTCCGGATCCCGGACGACGGACGGTCACTCACCCGGTATTTCCCCTCGCCGACCTGGAACACCCGGAACTTCTGCCTGCACGTGCACAGCATGACGAGCCGCTTCACCTCGTCGTGGATCTTGTCCGCCTCGGTCGGCGGCTTCCTGTCCTCCCAGTCGGGCCTGAGCGCCGCGATGAACTCCTTCCAGTCGATCAGCGCGCTGTTGTTCCGATCGAACAGGTCGGCGACCGCGTTCATCTCGAGCCGGGACGTGTCGAACTCTGTGCCGAAACGGTAACGGTCAGACGGACGGACCGAACGGTGCCGAGTCGCGCACGCTACTCACTCGTCTTGATGATCCCGTCGATGAAGTCCTCTCTCGGAATCAGGCCGTTGTTGTCTTTGTCCATCTTGCGGAACAGGTCGGTCAGGCGGGACTTCTTGTGGTTCATGAACTTCAAGAACTGGAAGAACGATCGGTAACGATTTTAATAACGGTACGTGTGGCCCGATTCGGGTGCAATTATTATAAGGTGATGGTTCAGAGAGAGGTCTTCAGTGAAAACGCACTTTAAAAATTCAAATTTCTTGCTAAAACAACCGTACCGCGTACCACTTGACAATTATACAAATAGAAAAACGATTTACCCTCTTTCTCCAGTCCTCCCACGAGAAGTTACGGACTTTGTCCAGCTCCTGCAAGTACATGAGCTTCTCGTGCAACCTCCTCTGCCTCTCCCACGCCATGACCCAAACGTGACGCCACCTGTCCCACAGCAGCTTGACACGTTGCGACTTGAACTCCGGTTCTTGCCCCTTGCTGCGCCATAAAACAAACCGAATCAGGGCGGTTAGGGGGACGACGAGTCGTCCACGTAACGATCGAACGAAAAGCGTTCTATCGTGGGTTTATCTGATCGGTCGGTCGCGACCGACGGGATCTACCGAGCGGTTTTACGGGGAGGGGAAAATACGTGGGTGAAATCGGTCGAACGTACCTTCCTTTCGGCGGGAACCTCGGCCCATAGTGCGGCAAGTTATCTAAGTTGCTACCGACGTCGCGCGCGGGGCTCGTACGGCTGTTGGGAGTTCGATTCGCACACATGCAAAAAACACTTACAATGATATACACAGCCCTAGTGGCCTAATAACTAAAACTAGATCCGTATACAGTGCTTCCTCCGTCACTCATCGCCGTTCAATTACAGTCGACTAGATAAAGGCGGGAAAAGACATCGCCGGACCGCCACGGCTCGCAGTACGACAGGGAGCACTGCACGGTGTTCTTTCTATACGCAGCGAGTCAAAAAAAATTCAGTACACTTGGTATTCTCGATTGAAATCACATGTCGGGTCGTTCGCTCGATCCGGGGGATTCCCCGTGTCCACGAGGACCATGTTAAAGAATGCTTGCGTTCGAACAAGAACAGAGAAAAAGAAACTCGAGAGAGTTCTTCTCAAAAGCACAACGTGTACGAAAGACCCGTTGACTCGCTGCACTTAACAACATATGTCACAATTAATCTACGGTTATTTGCGTTAGAAACATGCTAACCTTCCTTTTCTAGTTCCTGCCAAATGATCTCGAGACCCTTTGAAACTGCAAACAATGATGTAAACTCAAAATGAAACACAAAATCAACAAAACACATAAATCTACAAAACATAAATCTACCAAAATGGTTTCTTTCTAAATAACTACAAGAATGTATACATATATATATATATATATATATATATATATATATATATATATATATATATATATATATATATAAATATATATAATATACATTCATTTATATAAAATGAAATGAAAAGAAATCAGCTGAAGAAAAGAAAAGAATCAAAGAAGTGTGTTACAGAAAGTAGATCGTTAGCCTGTTAGCTCCGATTTTCAGAGAGTGTACGTACACCGCCTCTCAAAAATGCACGGATGACGAGCGTACTCGTCGAACACAGGTCACCCGACGTAGAATCGAACTGTACTCGATTCGATTTCTATGAAAAATCAATCATTTCATCGACTGATCATTACTAGCATGACCTGATCAAAAAACGAAACGAGAGAAAGCAAATTTTCGAAAAGAACGATCCGAGCTTCCTGTCGACGTGTCTCGGTTCTCATTCGAGTTCCAAGCCGAGCGGCGGCCACTTTCCTCGCTAACAGGCCAACGGACAGACCCGAGTACCGCAAGAAGGAGAAACTATGTTAGAAACGTATCGTGTTAGGAACGGCATGCGCGGGCGGCACGCTCGCCGACACGGGGCGCGTACGAACCTCTGTTTGCGGTCCAGCGAGCCGTACAGGTCCGGCGACGGTTCGCGCTGAAGGTCGTGCTGCGATCCCTTGCTACTCGCGGCGATATCGGACAAGCGCGACCGGGACACACACAGAGAGACAGGGACACGTGTACACAACATTGGACGGGATGCGTGCGGTGCGGGCGTGCGCGCATTCAGTGCGAGGGGGACGAATCGACACGGTGCGGAAAAATCACAAGACACATGTTAGATGATCGCGCCGTTCGCGCTCGCGCGCGCGCGGCGAGGACGATCACTTTTCTCCGACCGTGTCTATCCGCGGACGGCGTGAAGATATTTTTTTTGCCGTATCGGAATCTCTATTAACGATTCCGCCGCGGCGAAATCTAACGTAATGAGACGCTTGAAAAAAGCGATCGTCCCGTTTCTAACATTAACTCGACTCTAGGTGTAATAAAAATCAGTGACAGACATAAATCCCGAACTTACACGGCGGACTTCTGCTTCGACACCTTCCGCGCCGACGTCTCCTTCGTCTGCGTCCTGATCTGGCGCGCCTTGCAGACCCTGTCGACCTCGGTCTGCCGGTTCGCCGTGTTCTCCATGAACTCCTTGTGATCGTCGATCAGCGTTTCGAGCGTGTGCGCGTCGTCGGGCAGCGCTTCGGCCTCGAGCGCCGACAGCGTGTTCTCGAGCCCCTGCAACCACGCGAGCAGCTCCTCGAGCATGTCGTCGAGGTCCCTCAGCCCCTGGACGTGCGCCCTGAGCCGCTCCTCGCGCTGTCTCGCCCACGTCGACACCTCCTCCCACCGCGACTGTATGATCGTTATCCAGTGCTTGATGACGGCCGCGCCGTCCGGGTGCGACTTCGCGAGGATCCTCTGCGCTAGATCGATCGTCGCGTCCTTCTCGATCTCCTTCTCGGCGAGCTCGCGCAGGAACTGCGAGTGCTCGGCGACGGCGTTCCTCGACTCCTGCTCGTCGTCCGGCAGCGGGCCGGCGAACCGCAGCTTCATCTCGGCGTCGGACAGCCACTCGAGCAGCATGTGGACCGCCTTGTGCAGCCGTTCCGCCTCCCTCAGCGCCTCCTCGAGCCGTTCGGTCTTGACGGCGTTCAGCTTGCCGACGCGCTTCCACAGGCCGTTCAGCTCGTCGAGCTGGGACCTGATCGTCTCGGCGTCGGCCGGACCGGCGGTCGCCTCGAGTTCCCTTCCGGTCCTGTTCACGGACTCCATCTGGGCACCCCGGCCGTTCAGGTCCTGCTCGAAGTTCTTGTGCTGGTCGACGAGCGCCATCACGGTGTCGAGATCTCCGTGCACCGGCCCCTCCTCCGACAGCATCTTTTCGACCTTCGTCAACCACTCGAGCAACGCCTGCACGGCGTCCTTGAACTGGCCGGAGTACAGCAGCGCCTCTTCGAGCTTCCTCTGTCTGTCGACGGACTTCGAACAGACGGTCGTCCACTTGTTCTTCAGGTCGGTCAGCAGGGTCTTGAGCGGCACCTCGTCGATCTTCGGCGCCTTGTCCTTCAGCGCCTTGCCCGACTTCATCGTGCCGTCGTACGTCGTCTGCTTCGCCGACAGCGCCCTCTGGAACTCGCGGTGCTTGCTCAGCCGCAGCTTTATCTTCTCCGGATCGTTCGACGTCTCGGTACCGTTCGCCTCGTCGAGGTGCCTCTCGGTCTCGACGAGCCAGCCCATCAGGCTCGTGTACGCGTCGTGGAACTCCCTCGCCTCCTTGTAGCCGTGGTCGAGCGAGCGCGTCCGCTCGGCCGACTTCGACACGACGCGCTCCCACCGATGCTGCACGCTGACGAGCAGGTTCTTGATCAGGATCACGTCCTGCTTCTGGCTGAAGTACTTGAGGTGCGTGCCCTTCTTGTCGAGGTTCAGCATCGTCTCGCGGTGCGCGCCGACGTCCTTCTGGAACGACTTGTGGTCCTCGATCTGCGTCAGGATCGTCTCCATCACGCGCGACACCGGCTTCAGGTTCGTCAGGATCTTCTCGGCGTTCGTCAGCCAGTCGACGAACGCCTGCAGCGCGTCGTGGAATTCCGTCGCCTCCTTGAGCGCGATCTCGAGCTTGATCTTCTTGTCGTTCGCGCGCGCCGTCGTCGCGTCCCATCGCTGCTTCAGCGTCCGCAGGTTGTGCTGGAGGTTCGAGGCGGCGGTCGGGCTCGACTTCTTCAGATATTCCTGGCCCTGCTGGAGGACCGTCTCGACCTTCGCACGGTTCTGTTCGAGTTCGTTGTAAACCTGCACGGACGGAATATCAACTATCAAACCCTGACGCTACTAAAACCGACATTAAGGTTCTGCGAACGATTCGAGCAAAGAACATAACCTAGAAAAATCTAAAAATGGCTCAAATCGACCGTCAAAAGTGACATTACGCTTCGAACTATGAAATTATCCTCGGTATCAAGTCCTAACAAGTTCGCATCGATCAATTACCTCCATGAAACGTTCGAGCTGTTCAGAGGCAGTCTCCGGAAGACCGCCGACCGGCTTACTGGCGGCGATCACTCCGTCCAATTCCGCCAGCCATCCGAGAAGGTCCTGTATCTCCGCATGGAACGTGTGCGCCTCACGGAGCGCGGCTTCGAGCTCGCACTGGCGGTCGGTCGCCTTCTGGAGCAGCTCGCGCCATTGCCGGTTCAACGTCGACAGTTTATCCTGCGTCGTCGACGCTTCATCCGTGCCTGGAGATAGCATTATTTTATATATATATATATATATATATATATATATATGTATTAATTTAAGATAAGGCACGAACCTTTTCCGGTCTCGATAATCTGTCGCCCGGCATCGTTCAACGTATCGACGGACGTCTGGTGCGCTTGGATATCGTTGACGAGCACCTTCAGCTTCGCCAGCTCGACTTCGAGCACCTGCGGAACAAAACGAACTCCGGTGAACGCGTCCGCGGTCTCGGACCGACGTCGGCGTACCTGCGGATCTCCGGCGACCGGCTTCAGCTCGTCGAGCGTCGCGTCCGTCCTCTTGATCCACACGAGCAGCTCCTCGAGCGCGTGCTGGAGCTGCCCGAGCCTGAGCAGCGCGTGCTCGAGCCGCCTCTGCCTGTCGACGACCGCGCGCGTCAGCGCGTCCCACCGCGCGTTGACCGCGCCGAGCGGCTCCCTGATCGCGGCGGCCGCCGCTACGTCCGACCCGCTCGTCCTCTCGGACAGTTCGTGCGCTTGCCTACAAGGAAACGACATGAGCGTCCGTCGTCGCGTCGCTTCGAAACTCTCCACCCCATGCTTTCGTAACGAACACTCTTTCGGACACAAAACAAGCGGGGCTTGCGTTTTTTTATACCGGGTTTCTTTTTTTTTTACACTTAAATACAGTTTTCGGATATCTTAAGCTGAGGAACAGACACTAAAAGCGAATATAGAACACAACAGCACGCGTTCGCCTCTACCGAGAGAGAGAGAGAGAGAAAAAAAACAAAACACACACAGCATGCAGCGGAAGAATATTCTGCGGGGTCGATGAATACAGGGGCGGACCGTCGTCGACGACGAGATCGAAGGGCTTGTCGAATCGCCCCGTCCGGATTTTCGAATTCCGGTCGGTCGAGAACGATCGGCACGACTCGGGGCGACGACAGGCACGACGTCGACGCGTATCCGGTACGGCGCACAGGGCCGGATTCGAGACAGGTGCCGCGTTCGGGCCTCCGACAGAATGACGCCCGCTCCCCGTCGAAACGGATTAAGAGAAATCCGTGTCGGCGATAAACTTTCCGGTTTTTCCGAGCCGGCCCTGTTTGAACGCCGCGCCGGACGACGTGCGCCGGTCCTGTGAAGCTGTGCGCGTGCCGAAGCGAGATGCAGGATGATGCGTGGCGGACGGGGCACACACAGAGAAATACACATGTAAACAAATGTTAGAAAATCTTGCCTTATGAGACTTCTGTATGGCAATATACCGCGTCCGGGCGAACAATCACGACGATGAGAACGAAACGAACACGAAAAAATCATTAGATACATATTTACAAGTGTTGAAGGGGGAGGGGAGATGACGTCGAGTTTGTTAACGTGTACAGAGAAATTCATAAGTACTATATAAGAGAGTAGTTCTATGTACAGTATAATACATTCATACATACATTCAAACATCATATAATCATTGAAATCATACAATCATACAATTATACAATCATAGATTCATTGAATCATACAATCATAAAATCATACATTTATACAATCATACATTCATTCATACATATATATATATATATATATATATATATATGCAGGGCTGGATTTAAACTACATGCCATCTACACACCATATATATATATATTATATCTATATATATATATATATATATATTTTATATCTATATATATATATATATATATATATATATACATATATAAATATATATATATATATATATATGTACATGCACACACATCAATATGTATATATGGAAATGTGTAAATTTTCAATAAATATTCTTCCAAATCAATGTACAATCTACGTGAGTTTTCATTTACGACATAACCTATAAATATGTACAAATATACAGGACGTTTTACGGTTTTCCACGGGCGTCGCCCCCGCGCGGGAGTGCACGGGTGCACATGTATTTATTAACGACTCGAACTGACCTGTTGAGTGCTTCAACTTTAACCATGTGCGGATCGACGTCCGCCTTGAAATCTCTCAGCTGTGCGATCTGTTTCTTCACGGTCTCGATGTCAGATCCGAGCGGCCCCATCTTCTCGAACCGGTCCTCGGCCTGCGTCAGGAACTCCAGCAGGTTCTGCGACAAGCGAAACACGGACCGTTTTATAAGAGCGCGTTCGTCGACGGGCCGCCTCTCGTGCGGAGACGCGCCTCACCTGCAGCGTCTCGTGGAACTCCATCGCCTTCTCCATCGCGTCGATCAGGTTCTCCTCGCGCTTCGCGTACAGCGCGGTTATGTTGTCCCACGCGTGGTCGAGATCCTCGATGTGTTTCTTCACTTCCGGTTTATCCGGCTCGCCGCACAGACGCATCAGCCGCTGCCCGGACGTCCGGACCTGCTCGACCTCCGGTTTCGTCTGGTCCATCTCGTGACGGATTTCCTGCAGCGCGACCTGCTGCTTCTGTATCGCGGCCGGCTCGACGGCCGGCGGCTCCTGCGAGTTCAACGAATCCTCGAGCTCCTTCAGCGTCGCCATCACGGCCTTCAGCTCTTCCCAGAACTTCCGCGCCGCTTCGAGCGCGTCGTCGAGCGTCCGCCGTCTGTCCTGCGTCGCGCGCTGCACGTCGACCCACAGCTTGTTCAGTTTCTCGAGCTTGCGTTTGATGTCCTTGATAGCCGGGTCCTGTCGGTCGCCGGCCTTGTTGATGACGTCGTCGGCGGCACGTTTGACCGCGTTGTACGCCTCCTCGCGCTCCTCCAGATCGCCGGCGAGCGCGTGGTTCTCGTCGATCTGACCTCTGATCCTCGGCGGATGCGCCGACACCGGCTCCGCCGAGGCCGCCTGGTCGGCAGCGCCCGACAGCGCGCGG
Source organism: Acanthacorydalis orientalis (assembly GCA_034766995.1). Lineage (NCBI taxonomy): Eukaryota > Metazoa > Arthropoda > Insecta > Megaloptera > Corydalidae > Acanthacorydalis > Acanthacorydalis orientalis. Next base: position 4,817,587 of record CM068325.1, on the reverse strand, counting down.
AGCATGCCTTCGAGCTTGTCGGCGAACCTGCTCGACTCCTGCAGGGCGTCCTCGAGCGCGCGCTGTCTCCCGCGCAGTTCCGCTCTCAACGCGTCGTAGCGCTGGTTGTCGACCTCGACGGTCTCCTGTATCTTCGCGCCGTCCTCCGGATCGGTCAGTTTGACGAGAGCTTCGCCGGTCTTGTTCAGCTTGTCGAGGAGAGGCCTGTGCTCGTTCAGGCTCTGCACGAGCATCTCGTTCCTGTCCTGCTGTTGCGCGATCGCGTCCGGTCTGAGGGCGGGCATCGCGAGCGCGGACACTTGCCTCTCGGTCTCGTCCAGCCACGCGGACAGACCCGAGTGCGTCTCTCTGAAGTGCTCGGCGAGCGGGAGCGCCTGCTCGAGGACTCCGAGCCGGTCGGAGCTCAGCGACGAGACGGTGTCCATCGTCTCGCGCAGGTCTTCGGTCTTCTCTCGGATCGCGCTCGTGTCCTCCATCGGCGACGACTCCCTGAGCACTTTCCGCGCCGCGGACAGCACGTCCCGCGCCCTGCCCTTCTGCGACGACACGTCGTCGTTCAGCGCCTTGTGCTCCTTGAGCTGGAGCCGGATCGAGTCCGGCTCGGCACTCGGCGGGTCCGCCTCGCGGATCTGCGTGTCGACGTCGCGGAACCAGTCGAGCAGCTCGTCGATGTCGGTCGTCACCTCGAGCGAACGCTGCTTGCTCAGGTGGATGCGCTCGGCGCGGCGCTGGATCTGCTCGACGAGCGCGTCGAAACGACGGTTGTCGCGCGTGACGAGCGCCTCGATCGTCGCGGCGCCCTCGCCCGGCGAGATCTGACAGAGCTGCGGCCCGACGAGGTTGATGTTCTCGAGGACGGGCCGGAGCTCCTGGATGTCGAGCTCGAGGCGCGCGATGTCGTCCTCGCGCGGCTCGGCGTGCGACAGCGTCGATTCAGCGCCGAGCATCCAGTCGACGAGCCTGCGAACGGATCGAGATCTCTTGTATCGTTTGTGTCTTTCACACCGACGAGGGAGGGGTTAAAGGTTTCTTAAAAAGAAGTTTCCTTCGCACCGGACCGGGCGATTCGGTCGTAAGAATATATATATATATATATATTACCTGTTGTGGCTGTTATGGAACTGCGTGACGAGCGGCAACGCTTCCTGCGCGTGCTTGAGTAAATCGACGCCGCGCGACGTCAAGTCGTTGAACCTTCGCTGTAACGAGTCGAGCTTATCCTTCAGTTGCAACGCCTCGTCCGACGAAATGTGCTTCATCAGTTCGAGACCGGAATCGACGGTGCCGTCGACCGAAGACTGCCTCGACGATATCTCTTCGGTGAGGTCCTGTAACGGGAGATCGAGATCGTTCATAACGGACGAACGGCGTCCGCCGAGCGGCACGCAGGGACACTCACGGCCAGGTCGTCCATCTGCTCGAGCAGCTTGTCCGTGTGCACGGCGAGCACGCGGTACCGACCGAGCCGCTCCTCCATCGAGTCCATCCACGCGACCAGGTCTTGGTACGTGAGGACGAGATGCCGGAGCCCCTGCCTCGACGCGGTCAGCAGCCGGCCGACGTCGTCGCTCGCGTCGACGAGCCGCCCGTACCTGTCGGTCACCTCGGACAGCTTGTCGGCGAGACCGAGCGCTTCGTCCTCGCCGACGAGCGCCATCAGGTCCGACGCGATCTCGGTCAGTTCCGAGAAGTCCGGCTTCCTGTTCAGCACGTCGTCGTGCACCTTCTCGTGCTCGCGGATCCTCTGCTGTATCTTCTCCTCGTCCGTCGGCACCATCTCCATGTCCTTGATCTTCTTCTCGGTCTTGTCGAGCCAGTCCTGCAGCGGGACGAGCTTGTCCTGGAACTTCTTCGCGACGTGCATCGCCTGTTCGAGGTCGAGCGTCCGCTGCTGCGCGCCTTCGGTCAGCTTGTCGAAGCGGCCGATCAGCTCCTTCAGCTGACGTTCGATCGCCTTGCGTTCGACGGGATCGGCGCCCTGAGTCGACGGGGATGAGTCTTTCGGTCTTTCGGAGAGCGAGTCGCGCGACCTACCTGCGCTATCTCGTTGCCCATCGTGAACAGCGACGACATCGAACTCTGCCGATCGAGCAGCATCTTCTTGAGGAACTTCTGCTCCTGCAGCTGCGCTTTCACGACCTTGTAATCGGCGGACGGCGGTTTCTGGTTCGCGACCATCTCTTCGGTGTCGGTCAACCACTTGGCGAGTCCGTCGAGCGCCTCTTGGAACTTGCCGGATTGTAAAAGCGCGACGTCCAGTTTCCGTTCTCTCTCGTTCATCTGTTTTCACGAATACGAACGAATCGGTCGAGAAAATCGGTAAGAATTCCAGTACAAGGATCTTCACTCACCCGTTCCTTGAGATCGTTCCACTTCTCGTTCAGTTTTTCGAGATCTTTTTCGAGATTCGTCGTGTTCACGCCGGGAGCGGCGCTCTGCACGAGCGCTCGGCCGGTACGGACGCACTCCGTGACGCCGTGCGTCAGCGGCTCGACGACGCGCCCCCTGAACGCCTTGAACTCGTCCTGCTGCGCGCGGATCGTGTCGACCTCCGAGCCGACCGGCCGCAGTTCGCGGAGTTCGTCGGACGCTCGCTCTATGTCGTCGAGGACGCCGGCGTGGACCTCGTAGAAGCTCTGCAGCCTGCGGGGAAGAGTTATCGCGACGGACCGCCCGTTACTCGAGAGACTTTGCGATGAGAGTCGAGACGCGCGTCCGAGACCGACCTGTCGAGCATGTCGTGTAGTTCGGCGTCCCTGCCCTTCGAGCGGTCGTCGAGTTTCTGCAGCTGCCGGCCGAGCACGTCGACCTGCTGCCTCGTTTGGGTCGTGTCGCCCGGCGCGAACCCGCTGTCGACGAGGCCGTCGCCGGCGTGGACGATATCGGCGACCGAGTCGGAAATCCTCGCCACCTTCCTCGAGAACGTCTCTATTTCGTCGATCTGGTCGCGGACGGTCTTCGCGTCCCTGCCGGTCGGACGCATCGCGTCGAGCTCGTTCTCTAAGTCGGTCAGGTCGTGCGTCAACGTCTTCACACGGTCCTGAAAAGAGTTCGAGAGCGTTTACGGACGGCGATTCGTTTATATCCGTCCGCGGCACGTCGACGGCGTCGTTCGAAACTCACGTTGAATTCAGTGACGGCGGCCGCCGCGCTCTGCAGCTCCGACCACCGATCGTCGAGCTTCGCCGCCAGGTCCTCGATACGGTCACCGATCGCGTCGACCTCGTCGACGAGATGCGACGCGTCGACGCCGTTCGACCCGGCCTCGGACGCGAGGTCGTTCGCCGAGTTCCTCGCGACGAGCAGCGGCGCCTTCAGCTTGTCGGCGTCGTCCTTCAGCTTCCTGACACGGTCGAGCAGCTTCGGGTCTTTCGCGGCGCCGCCGAGCGCGTCGTGCGACGCGAGCGAGTCCTCGCACCGCTGCACGCCGTGCTCGAGCTCGCGGACCGACTCGTTGAAGTCGCCGATCCGCCGGCTCGCGTCCTCGATCGTCTGCGTCCGCTCGATCAGCTCGTTGTTGAGCTTGTCCCAGCGCTGCTTCAGCGCGCTCAGTTCGGCCTTGACGACGTCCTTGTCGACGTCGCACGCGGTCAGGAACCCCTCGCCGAGCGTCTTGTCGTTCTCGTACTCGCCGGACTTCTTCCACACGTCGTTCCTGAACGCCTGCAGGTCCCTGAGCCGCTGGTCCATGTGCTTACGTTTGTACGAAGTCGGCCGCAGCGTGTCGAGCTTGTCCTCGGCCTGGCGCAGCCACGGCAGGAACGACTCCTGCGCGCGGTAGTACTTCCTGCAGTGCTCGAGGCACGTCTGGAGCCTAGTGTGACGATCGACGGTCTCCTGAGCGACGATCGAAGAGTCAGAAACGAGAGCCGAGAGCGGAGAGACGACGTGTATACCTTTTTGAGTTTGTCCCACTGCGACTGGATCTTATCGACGTCGCGCTGGAGCGGTCGCGTCGCTTCGACGCTCCCCCTCGACTTGCTCAGGACGTCCTTGCCCTTGTTGAGCAGCATGATGATCTCGTGCTCGCGCGCCATCACGTCCCGATAGACCGGTTCGTGGTGGTCGACCTGTTGCTGGAGGACCGCGCGATCGGCCGACACGAGGAGCCGCTCGGACAGACCGCCGAGCTCCTCGGACAGCCACCCTAGCGTTTTCGAACACGACGCCTCGAGCTGCCGGCCGTCCCTGCGGATCGATCGTTGAACCCGTGCCGAACACTTAGATCGACGGTTCGCTTACCTCAGAGATCCCTCGATCTCGGCCTTCTTGTGATCGAGCTTCTTCTGCAGCGCGTTGTACTGCCTTCCGACACCGGCCAGCTTGCCTTGGATCTCCGCTCGCGACGCCGGATCGCTCAGCACGTCGGTCAAGTGAGCTCCGGCCGCTTCTATGTCGGCGAGCAACGGCCTCTGTCCTTCGAGCTGCCGCTCTAGGTTCTCTACCTTTCGGAGCAGATCCTCGGGATCTTTATCGAGCGGCAGATCGTCGAGATTGTCGCTTATTCCCTGCAGCGCGTCCTTGAGCCGATTGAGTCCGGCGTCGAACTCCCTCGACGTGTCGGCCGCGGCGCCCAACGATTCCGCCCTGCCGTCGAGCTTCGTCAGCAGGTCGTTCCACTTGACGCGCACGGCCGACAGCCTGTCGGCGATCTTCTGGCCGTCGGGGGCGGCCGCCGGTATCCTCGCGAGCACCTGATCGCCGACCGCGTTCAGGTGATCGAGCTGCGGCTGCTGCGACCGGAACTCCTCGCGCAGCACCTGCACCTGCTGCACCTGCGACTGGACCATCCGCGGGTCGCTCGAGATCGGCCCGAGCACCGTCATCATCCGCTCCTTCGCGGCGAGCCAGCCGGCGAGCGCGTCGTGCGTGTCGTGCATGTCCTTGATGTCGTCGAGGAAGCGGATCCGCTCCTTGCACCGGTCGCTCGCGGCCCGCCACCGCGCCGTCACGTCCTCGACGTCCGACTCGAGCCGGTCGGCGCCGAGCGCGCCCGGCTTGCGGCGCAGCAGGTCCTTCACCTGCGACCGGGTCGAGTCGAGCAGCGACTGCCTCTCGTACATCTCCTCGACGATCGACTTGTACTGCCTCGACGTCTTCTCGGCGTCGTCCTTCGTCGCCGGCGCGACGTTATCCTTCGGCATCTGCCGCTCGATCTTGTCGAGGAAGCCGCCGAGCGTGCGGAGCGCGTCGACGTGCTTCTTCAGCTCGTCGCGCGTCGAATCGAGCTCGCCCTGGCGGTCGGAGATCCGGACGCCGAGCAGGCCGTACCTGGAAGACGACGGGATCCCGGTGAATCCCGGAAGACGTACCGGAAGAACGTCCGATCGAACAAAAACATACCTGTTGTTTATCTCGGAGAGCTGCTGCTGCACCGGCGACATTTCCTCGAGGTGGAACCCGTCCTGGCTCGACCGTCTCGAGCTGAACCCGCTCGATCCTCCTGGGGAAACGGGACTAGTGAGCTGATACGTTTTAGTCGGCGACGGCGATCTGCCGTCTCGGGACATGCGCCTCACTGCGGCCCGAGAAAAACAAGAGCGGTCAGTCGGGTCGAGAGCGAGAGCGGAACAGAGAACCGGACCGGATACTAACGCGGGCTGACGGTCGCCGACGTCCGCTTCGTCGGGCTGTACGCCTGGCTGCGCCTCCGTCCCGGCGACTCGGGCCTGTCGCCGCGCAGCAGCGCGTCGTACACGCTGCCGAGGTCGTTCACCTTGTCGATCGTCGGGCCGTAGTCGCGGTACTCCTTCGCGATCGGCTTCAGCTCGTCGATCTGCCGCTTGAGCGCGTCGACGTCGACGGCGACTGGCTCGAGCCGCGACACGCGAGTCTCGGTCGACGTCAGCCAGACGACGACCTGGTCCTTGAGCCGCTCGTACGCGTTCATCTGCTCGGTCCGCTGCTTCGACAGCCGGTGCTTCTCGTCGAGCAGCGCGTTCAGGTCCTTCCACTGCGTCTCGATCGACTGGAACAGGGGAGGATTTCGAATCGTGACGTTTCGACGGTTCCGCGACGCCGGAACCGGTCGTGCGGCCGGCGCACCGAGCCTCCCGCTCGATAGGAAGAGCCCGCGAGATATTTAAAACGGAACGACGGGGCACGTCGCACTCGACGACGACGGATATGGCCGGCGACGGGAGCGGAACGGTCGATGTCGACGAAAATCGTTCCAAATGAGATCTTTTTTAAGGGAAGCTCACCTTTATCTTGTCGCGGACCGGTACCGTGTCGGTCACGTCCTTCTTTCCGACGAGCGTGCGTCCCTTCAGGACCGTATCCTCGAACTGCGTCGACTGGCCGTCGCGACGGCTCGTCAGCTCCTGCATGCGCACGGCGTACTCGTCGACCGGCAGCTTCGTCAGGTCCCTCGACTCGATCAGCTCCATCACCTCGACGTGCCTGCCGAAACAGATTTATAGCTCTGTCGGAAGAGCTCGACGTCGCCCACTCGACCGCTCGTCTCGAGCGCGGGCACCGTCCCGTGCCGCGCTCGGAGCGCGAAACTCACCAGCGCTCGAACTGCTGCGCCTGCGCGACGAACGTCGCGAGCGACGCGTGCACCTCGTCGAGGAACTCGCCGCGCTTCAGCGACTTGTCGAGCAGCTTGTCGAACCGAGACCGGACGTCGGCCATCTTCGACTCGATCTTCTTCGCGACGCGCGCGTTGCTCGCGGTCGCGAGCAGGTCGCTCGCCGACGCCGAGATCGAGTCGAGCGACGCGCGGTGCGAGTCGATGTCGGACTGCAGCATGCGCTGCTCGTGCAGCTGCTCGTCGAGACGGTCCCTGTTCAGCGACGCCGGACGCTGCTGAGACCTACGGCGGCAGAAAGGAGGAGACGATACATAAGAGATAACGAACATAACAAACCAAAAACAAGTGAATATATTAAGAGAACCGTGAATGATAGAGGATTCCTCTTTTCACCATTCGAAAGATCGTCTCATTCTACATAATATTCATTTGTTTCACTAAAGTTCGGCCGGTAATTACGGCCGCAATTAATGATTAATTAAAAAAAGGTACTAAAAACGACAAATATGTAAATATCTAGAGAACGGTTATAGATAGGGGATTTTTCTCTGCGCCGTTGGAGAGAGCGTCTAATTCTACATAATATTCGTTTATTTCATTAAACTCACTTGAACTGATTCTCAGCCTGATTCAGCCAGTTGACGAGCCCGTCGAGCGCGTCCTGGACACCCTGCGACTGGACCAACGCCGTGTCGAGCTCCCTGCACTTATCGGCGAGCGCTTCGGCCAGCTGCTTGTACTTGTTCTCCAGATCGGTGACCGGCTGCTCGAGCTGCGAGATCTCGGTCGGCGACAGTTGACCTGGCCGAACAGTTAAAGAAAATCGTATCGGCGACCTGTCAACGCGGTCGATGATCCGCTCCCGACACCTCGAGAACGTCGAGCCGAGCCGATAAGCCGTTAAACGAGTCTCGGGCGTCGAGAACACGGATCGCAAAGGGGTGACGCGTCGCTCACCTTCGAGCGACCTCAGCAGCGAGCCGACCGCCTGCACGGCGCCGTCGATCAGCCGCCCCTGCGCGACGAACTCGCCGTTCAGGCCCTTCGCCCTGTTCAGCTGTTCCTCGACGATCTTCGGCTCGGCGCCGACCGGCTCGGACAGCACCTTGTTGCACCTCGGCTCGACGTCCCTCAGCCACCGTTTCGCCTTGTCGACGGCGTCCGTGTAGTCGCGCTGGCGGCCGCCGACGCCCGAGATCCGGTCGGACAGCGCGTTCGCGCGCGCTAGCAGGTCCCTGTACCGCTGCGTCGCGACCGACACGTCCTGCGAGACGGCCGACTCGTGCGACGGCACCGGCTCGACGTGGTGCAGCCGCTGCGGCAGCGACGTCCTGAAGTCGTTCAGCACCGTCAGGTACTCCTTCGACTCGTCGATGAACTTCTGGCCGGCCATCGTGATGAAGCGGAGGTCGGCCTTGTGCGCGATCACGTCCGACACGAACTCGCGCGTGCTCTCGGCGCTCGACGACAGCTTGCCGAGGTCCGAGACAGAGCGCTCCTTCTCCTCGAGCGTGCGGCGCGCCTTCGCCGACCAGTTCGAGAAGACGGACAGCTCGTTCCTGGCGACAGAGAAGGGAAGATTGTTACTCGGACGGGTCCGCACGACCGAGACGGAGGCGCGCGAACGATCATTCGGACGGGACTGTGCGGAATCGAAGTGAAACTTCTTCGACAGAAATCCACCGGGTTTGTTTGGTTTTTCGATAATCGAGACGTGCATATTGGATGTATCCGCCCGGTGGAGGGCATTAGGTCGATGGAGAAATAGTCGCGGTCCGTGACCTTGAAATTCGCCCCGAACGGAAGATCCGACGCTTCGACGGACCGGCGCCTCACCTGAACTTGGTCAGCTCGTCCCTCGCGGACGCGAGCCGCCTGAGCAGCCGCTCGGCCTTGTCGCAGCACCGGTCGTATCTCTGTTTCAGCGACCGGCCGTTCTTCTCGAGCGTGCCGACCTCGTCCTTGCTGAGCACGTCGCCGGCGGTCAGCACGAGCTGGCGCACCTGGTCGGCGCACTGCGACACCGCGTGCCCGTGCGCGTCGAGCTCGTCCTTCAGCTGCCGCATCGTGTTGATCTGGTTGCGGAGCTCCTCCTCGTGCTCGCGGACGACCTGCTGCGACGCGAGCGTCGACTCGACGCGCGACACCCACTCGAGCAGCTTCGTGAGCGTCTCGTCGCACAGTCTGTACTTCTCCTCGACGGCTTGCTGCAATCGGATAAACGGTAACGGACGGGCCACGAGCGGCACGAGGTCCCGTATCGTGCGACGAGGCCCGGAATGTAAAGAAAAACGGCCCCGCGCGACGGTCGAGAAACGGGACGGAAACGTTACGGGACACGAAAACGAACGGTCCTTTCAGAGTTACTTTCCGAGCAGTATCAAGACTCATAGTTAACCGGATTTTTTTAAAAAAAATCTGTTCGTTTCGGTGCCACGACTTTAAAGCACCGAGTCGACCGAAAAAAAAACTCTTTGACCCAGTAGCCGCGTCTGACGAGTATACTCGTCGTGAAGGGACGGCATCTCCTCGTGAAGAGTATACTCGTCGTGAAGGGATGGCATCTCCTCGTGACGAGTATACTCGTCACGAGGAATCACGCATATATGGCGATTAATTTTACAATTATAGCATTACATATATACACACACACATATATATATATATACAAATCAAACATGAACAAATATCAATAAACAAACAAACAAACGAATAAATACACAAACAGGTATCAGGACGGCCATGAAGGAGACAAAGGACTGGGCGCGGAACGAAACAACGTGATAGGGTGCATTGTTAAGTCTGTTTTTTTTTTTTTGTTTTAGTGAAAGAAAAGTGTGCTCTCCTGTATGCAGAGCGCAGGAGAACAGAGTTTTCCTTCCGTGAGATTAAATTTGTAATTTAAATTTGCACTAGTGGAAGTCGATCGGACATCCGTGACCGATCGGACACGGACGTCCGATCGACTTCGTCCAGTGAGAAGCTGTTAAACGATTAGCGGTTTTGTTAAGATAAAGTTTTGTTAGAAAAAAAAAATTATTGCGTCATTGAAACAAACACGTGTGAAAAACAGAACGGTTCGGGCAGACAAACCTGTAAAAATAAAAAATACAAACGCACAAACAAAGTCAAGACATCGAGACACAAAAATATCAAAAAAAACAATTAATACACATACATATATATATATATATGAATATATATATATATGAATATATATATATATATATATATATATACATGAAACAAAAATGATGTTTGATTGGATGGACTTACTGATCGTCGGACCAGTAGGTTATGAGTTCAGGTTCAGACCAGAGACACAATTTTTTTTTTCATGATTTTACTGAACAGTCTGAGAAGCAAGTCGGCTTAAGTACATTAAGATCGACGACTAATCGAGATAAACGTTCTTCAGTCCGAAATCTCGCACAGCAGGCTCTGTTTTCTGATAAGGAGGACTTTTCTGACCTTCCAGCGACCGATTGAACGGCCGTTCGTTAAACCCGGACCAGAGAATCAAGGACTGAAGCGCTTCCGGGCGACTGGTTTTTTCGAATTCCGACGACCGCCATTGAACGGTCGTTTGTTAAACCCGGACCAGAGAATCAATCCATTCTTGTAATGGCCTCCGTTTTCGTAAAAGAGAATGGATTCGAATCCCAATCACAGGTAAAACCGATTCGATTCGATTAAAACGCCCTGCACTTATATAAAAAGAGAGGGAACTACAATTTCAGTAAGCACCGACTCCTTCCGATCCCAAAACGCGCCGGTCACGCCTTCGACGACAGAAAAAACGACGACTGGATCGATTCTGCACACTGTTTCGGATCCCGCAGACTGCTTAATCAAGTCACAGGAGTACAAAAAAAAACCCTATTCAGCCGCTTATTCGCGCGCGGAGCCGGTGCGAGACTTCCGACCGAAAAAATCAGATACACGTCGGACGAACGAACTCATAACCTACTATTCATCCGACCAAAACGAATCGCCACTCGAGAGTGTATCGCCACACCTGCAAACAACAAATCCAGCCTGGCGTGCCGTCCTTGGACGTTTTTTTTTCGCTTTAAGTCAGAGGAATGCCACGGGACGACTCCTAGCCGAAGTATCCGATACGAGGGTCGTGATTTTCGACCGGGTTTCGACCGTCTGTCCCGTGGCATTTCTCTGGGCATGCGAACAAGGTGTCTAGGACATGTGGAACGAGTGCTAATTAATTAATCAATTGATTAATCAATTAATTAATCGACTGACAACAAAGTACATAAAATCACGATAAAAATACATACATACACGCATGCGGATGAATTACTCAGGCGGTTTAGTTCGGTTAAAACGATCTTAAACGCTAATAAAAATCGAACCGGACACAGCATGACCAGAATGAGAGAGTACGAGCCGCACTTGAGTCGAGATCTTTTTCAATAGACGGTTGATACCCGACCACCCGTCTGATTGATAACAAGACTGCTCTGATTGATAACTGACCACCCATTCGATCGATAACAAGGCTATGCAATCGAATCGGACCAGTTTCGAGGAGGCCTCTCTCTCTCTCGGTGACAGTGATTTCTGTGCAGAAGGCCGCGGTCGTTAGGTCTCGACGCGCGTTCAAACCGAAATCTCTGCCGTTCTTGTCCGGCGAGAAATCATTCTACAGAACCTTAAACCCGCGATTACAGGACCTAGTTCTGAAAATGATCCTCAAGAGTTTCACAAAATGTCTTCTCGCCGATTACCAGTGAACGGGGATGTAAAAATGTTTCTAAAATCACACACAGAATGTTTATCTCTATATGCTAAACTCTTGTACCGTCTAATTCTGGTCACCCTGTACACAAATATATATATGTATATACATATACATATGAAACAAACAAAACAAGATATAAAACAAAATAATAAAAAATTAATACTGCATCGTAGGTAGCATTAGTATTTGCGAAATGAGATATGAACGGCCGACCAGCATTTCCGTATGCGTTTCCGGCGTCCACCACACAGCCACAAACCGTCCGTTTCTCTCGCTCATGCCCGCGGTCTCAGTCCTGCGAGAGGGTCGAACCGAGTCTCGTCTCTTTTCGATTCGTGTGTGTGCGTGTGTGTACGTGTGCGTGTGTGCGTGTGCGCGGACGTACGGCTCGACGTCCGATCGACGGAGCCCGGAGAATTCCTCATCGATTGTCACAAACTGGACCGGCTGGACCGGCACAGTCCTTTGGCGCGGTCTCTCTCGTCCATTCACCGATCGAGAGACCGTCGAACAGTCCGTCTTTGTCTGTGTCGGCGCGCGTTTTCCGTCTCTGTCGATTTTCAGTGAGTTTTCTTCCCCCTGTCCAGTGAAACGGACCGCGTTCGAGCGAACGACTCGGATGTGTTTAGAACCCGAAAGAGATTTTTGTTCAAGGAACCTTCGACTTGCCCATCCGATTTATTAAGAATAAAAATCCGTCCAACAGTCAAGAGACTGTTCGAGAAACGCTGATACAGAAGATGAAGCGACGTCATCTCATCTAGACTGCTGCGGTCGTCGCGACACAGTATTCGAAACAGAAGAACAGCGGGTGGGAAAAAGAGAGCGCAGAGGCTTGAACTGGAGGACGTCGACGTCATCGTCCACAGACTCTGTCCGACCTCTAGACGGATTGCTTATAAGCTGACGTTTTTTCGCCGCGGCCGGGCCGAAGAGTGCCGGATCGGGATCCGGGCTTTGAAGCGGGATCGAAATCGTAACTCGGGCTCGATTGTCGATCGTTTGGTGCTCGATGAACGGACCGTGCCGTTATCAATCCGATTCGACAATGATTTGCAGGTTAGGAGCGATCGGACACGGTAAGATCGGGCTGGATCCGATCAGGTTGGATCGAGATGGGTAGAGATAAATAGAAGCTTGGGTCAAATCATGCCGAGATGAATAGAAGCTCGTCATGTGAGTCGTATTCGATCATTATGACAGGTCAGAGCAGACAGATAAGAAAGTTTCAGGTTAAATCAGACGAGAGATTCGAATAAGTCAGGTTGGATTGGATCTGGTCGTGTCGAGAACACCGGGACAAGTCGAAATCGATGAAGATTCCATAAAAAAAATCTCTTGTTCGAAACCATCGTGCCCGTTGCGCGATCCGGGACAGGGGATCGGCGCATCCGGCGTTCCCGCTTCCCCGCCGCCGAATATCGAGCACGGGACCTGACCTGTGTGCCGCGTCCGACGAGTATACTCGTCGCGAGACCGCCGTCCGGTATTCGGACCGACATTTCCGCGCCGGACGAGCCACAGCCGCGGATTTCGGAAAGAGACAGAGACTCGGAAGACCTGTCGATCCCTTTCCGCGACGAGTATACTCGTCATAGATCCGGCGCGCGCGCGCGCGCTTCGAAGACAGCGCCGGTCGAGAAAAACAAACGAAACGAAAACGTCGATTCCTTACCAATCTCCTGACCGATTCTCTTTTTTTTTGTGTACATACTTTCCAGTCAACGCACACTTTTCAGTATCGTCGGAACGACCGCCCTGTACTGGTCGGTTCCGATCGAATCGGTGCGCTTGTAATAATACCGTGCGGTGCACAAAACGGAAACATTGAAAACGCACAACGGACGAGATTCGAACCGACGGGCGTCGACGTAACGGCGAGCGCGGAGCCACTTTTGCGAGACACGAACGAATGCGCTGAAGCGTACGAACGGACCGACCGTCACCGGTCTCTCTCACTCTTTTTTTTTTAATGAGTGTCGACTGATTAGAGTCACTGATGATTGATTGACTGACTGATTGATTGATCATGATGGATTGATGGATGGATGCTGTAGCATTTGTTTGTTATGTCGTATCTGGCTGTCTTTCTCTAGCATTAGGATGCAACAACATACGCAAGCACATGTCTGTGTTATTTGTTATTGTTTTTATCTTTGTCTTTTGTATTTTGGCAGACGGGGTATGATCAGGCAGTAGGTAGTAGCAGTAGTAGGCACATGTTTCAGGCACAACTGCAAAGAGGTAGAAAAAAAAACACATACATACACACAAACAAAATGAGATGAAGGTGTGTGTGTGTGTGTGTGTGAGAGGGTTAATATATAAACGTGTACGAGTCGACATGTCTGTTAATATGGCACGAGACTGGACGTTTTTGGAACACAACTGAACGCGCACAGACGTCCATGAAGTCCGAAACGGGTATCCGACTTCATGGATAAACTTATACTCTTAAAATAAACGCATACTCTTCCTCTCTCCCTCGCACGCGCCCGACGCAATCTCTAAATCCGCGGGTGATTCTTTGCCAATCCGATTTGAGTCCGAGGAAGGTCGGTAGAAAAATAATTGCGGTCTATGACCTTCAAGTTCGTATAAATCACCGCAATTGTTTTCCTACCGACCTAATATCTACTTATACTAGTTGGTAGGAAAATAATTGTGATCTATGACCTTCAAGTCTATATAAATCACCGCAATTATTATCCTACCGACCTAATATCTATTCGTATTAGATTGGTAAGAAAAATAATTGCGGTCTACGACCTTCAAACACATACATAACCGCAATTTTTTTCCTACCGACTTAATGTATACATATATTAAGTCGGTAGGAAAATAATTGCGGTAATGTATACGAATTTGAAGGTCAAAAGCCGGAATTACTTTTTCTATCAATCCTACTACGTATCAGGTCAGGTAGGAAAACAATTGCGGCGATGTACATGGATTTGAAGGGCACGAAGCGCAATTATCTTTCTACCAATCTAATATATGTGCGAAATATATATATATATATATTTGTTCGATGCGTTTCCAATAACGTCCATTCGAAGTTGAGAAAAAAAAAACAAAACATAATCCCTCCACCGGTATGCGAAGCCCATCTCCTCCATAACTAAACGAACGTCTGATAACCGTCAATCTTTTTACTTTAATTCGACTAAAAATCAAACAGAAACATGATCTATCATTAAGGCTCTGGCATGCACACGAAAATGTATGATCCTGTATGTGGCGACCATTATACATATATATATATATATATATATATATATATATAAACACAAAGCGTTCGCCTCGAACAAAAACAAAAAAAAAAATGTATATTATTAGCGGCAGGCAACTGTTTTAAAAAAAAATGCGCAGCCAATACAATTCTAGGTTATGTATTAACCACCACTGCCACAAAGCCTCTCTTATGTATGTATCTATCTTGCAACAAATCCTACACGCACATCCTTCAGACGGGTTCTACACAACGGACGTGAATCTATCTGTGTGTGGGTGGGTGGGGGCTCGACACGGGTGCGTGACGTTCGGATCTAAGCCTATCCGACTTTTCGCTGTGATCGAACGAAACAGGCGACGAGAGAGATTTGAAACGATTATCCGGTCGTCTCAGCTCTTCCAGACACTCTTTTTTTCCAATAACCGACCGGCGTCCTGTTCCACACGGAGCGCCGGTTATAAGGAACGTCGGGCACGTCCGGCGGTTTCACCGGACTGCCGGTTGTACCGGAAAATCCGATCTATGGATAACAGGCGATTCGATGCTGTTTTGTTCGATCACCGCGACAACGATAAAAACAATCGAAACAAACGAACGAACGGGATCGAGGCACACTAGACTATCTATCGACAGACGATTTACAATAGGTGGCGTGGATCGAAACGAAAAAAAAAATAAGAGACAGAGAAAAAAACGTACGAACGCCTCGCCATGGCCAAAAAGCGCACTCACCCTCGCTTCGGCCGGCAGTATCAGCCCCTTCTCGTGCGCCTTCATCAGATCGAGCTCCTTGCCGGCGGCGCGGTCGACGAGCCGGCCCGCGACCGGATCGAGTATCCTGCCGGCGTCGTCGTCGCGCCTGCCGACGGCCGTCAGCAGCGGCTCGATCGCGCCCGTCTCCGGGTCCTTGACGACCGTCGTCGACGGATCGATCAGGCCGCGCTCGATCGCCTCGAGCAGGTTCAGCCGTTTCCGATCGATGATCGGCGCGACCGAGAACGGGTCGGTGAAGCCGCCGGTCGTCGGATTGTACAGGCCGTAAATCAACCCCTCGATCAGGCTGAAGCCGCGCTTCGGCGTCATCAGCAGACCGGCGTCGAGCGCCTGCGCCATCGTGTGCAGCCTCGAGCTCGTCGTGTCGAGCACGTTCCCCTTCTCCGGGTCGACGAGACCCTTCCGGAACGCCTCCGGCAGCTTCACGAGCCGCTTCTTCGCGCCGTCCTTGACGAGCGCCGTGTCCGGATCGATGCGGCCGGACGTGACCGCGTCCTTGATGCCGAGCGCCTCGCCGCCGACCGGATCGACGAACTTGCCGGTGCCGACGTTCAGGTGACCGGATTCGAGCGCTCTCTCGAACGAGTACGGTTCGCGGAGATAGACGACCACGCCGGAGTCGAGGACGACCGAGACGGATTTCGATTTCGGATCGAACACCGCGCGCCTGGCGACGTCGACGACGCCGTCGTGGATCGCGCGCGTGAGCACGCGGAACGCGCCGCTCTGCGGATCCTTGACGACCGACCGATCCGGATCGATCAGCTCGAACTTGATCGCCTCCTCGAGACTGTATTCGCGGACCGACTTCGGGTCTTTCGGCGCGCGCGTCACGTCGACGGAGCCGGGACGCGGGTACCCGGTGACCGGCCGCTCGACGTTCACGAGCAGCCCCTTCTCGAACGCGGCGTCGAGATTGAACGCGCGCTTCGACTTCGAGTCGAGCACGCGGCCCTTCGGCACGTCGATGTCGCCGGACTCGATCGCGAGCGACAGGCCCTTCAGCTGGCTCGTCGTCGGGTCCTTCAGCGCGGTCGAGTCCGGATCGAGCAGGCCGGCGTCGATCGACGCGACGAGGTCGAAGTACTCGCCGGTCGTCGGGTCGACGAACTTGCCGGTGTCCGGACGGTACAGGCAGTTCCTGATCGCGGTGTCGAGCGACAGCGGACGCCGCGACGTGACGACGAGGCCGCGGTTGCGCGCGTCGAGCAGGTCGATCATGCGACCGTTCGGTATCCGGTAAGTGCCGGACACGTCGTCGATCAGACCCTCGGAGATCGCGTCGGGGAGTTTCAGATATTTACCGGTCTTAAGGTTCTTAACTATAGAGTGCTCGGGGTTGATCAGATCCTCCTTGATCGAATCGCGCAGGGTCAGTTTACGACCGGACGCGGGATGGGTGAGGACGCGGGTGTTGGGATCGTAGATGCCCATCGTGACGGACTCGTAGAGCCCGAAGTTCGCGGTCTCGATGTCGACGATCAGGCCGAGCGACAGCGCGTCGGCGAGCGTGATCGTCACGTTCGAGCCGGGCTCCTTGAAGGTGCCGGTCCTGCGGTCGACGATCCCCATCCGGCACGTCTCGATCAGGTTCAACAGTTTCTCGGATCTACCGTCCCAGTAGCACGCGAGCAGCGGGTTCACGACGTACTTCCTGATCGCCTCGTGCAGCGTGATCTGCCTGCCGGACGACGGGTCCGAGAACTTCCCGGACTTGTCGTCGTACAGTCCCTGGTGGATAGCGCGCTGGAGCGACACGGCCGCCTTCGAGTCGACGATCAGGCCCTTCTCGAACGCCTCCGGGAGACTGTACTCGACGACCTCGCCGGATTTCGAGAAATCCTTGACTACGCCCCTGATACCGTCGACGTATCCCAGCCGTAACGCTTCCGGAAGCGACACCTTTCTCCAAGTGCCCGCCCGGGTGTCTTTTACGTACACCGAATCCGTATCGATCAGTTTCGCCTCGATGGCGGTCTTGAGGTCGATGTAGTCGCCGCTGTTCGGATCGAGGAACGTGCCCGAGCCCTCGTCGAAGATGCTCTTCGCGAGCGCCTCGCTCAGCGTCATCGGTTTCCGCACCTCGACCATCAGGCCCTTCTCGAACGCCTCGCCGAAATCGTACAGGCGGTCCGACCCGACCAGCTTCCCTTTTTCGGGATCTATGACCCCGTCCTCGACCGCCTGGGCGAACGTCAGGATGTTACCCTCGATGCAGACTATCGTCGAGCTCGGATCGAGTATGCCGCGCCTGATCGCCCGGTCGGTCGCGATCTGCTCGTCCGTCTCGGCCGTCATGAACTTCCCGGACTCGGGATCGTAGAATCCCTTGAACACCGCCTCGGGGAGACTGAAGCGCCGCTTGTTCGGAACTATGAACCCGCGCTCTAGCGCTTCGAGGAGGTTCATCTCGGCGCCCGAGACCGGGTCGTACGCCCTGCACGTCGCCGGATCGATCAAGCCGCGCTCGATCGACTCCTCCAGAGTCAGGATCCGCGCGCTCGACGGGTCTTTGACGCTCATCGTCGACGGATTCACGATTCCCGACCGGATCGCCTCGACCAGATCGACGTCCCGCCCGTCGATCCTGAAACGGCACGTCTTCGGATCGTACAGTCCCTGCACGAGCGCCTCCTGCAGACTCCACGGACGTCTCGTGTTGATTATGTACCCCTTCTGGTACGCGACGTCGAGACTCATTTCCGGATTCGTCAGTCGCCCCTTCGTGGGATCGATGATGCCGGATTCGACCGCTTCGGCGAAATTGCACGTCGTCTCGCTGACCGGATCCTTGATCTTAACTTCACTCGGATCGACGAGCCCTGTCTCGATCGACGACCTCACGGTCAGCTCGTCGCCCGATACGGGATCGAGCACGAGGCAGCTCCTCGGGCTGTAGTACTTCTGGACGATCGCGTCGATCAGGCCGAACTTGACGGGCGCCGTCGACACGATCCCGCGCTCGAGCGCCCTGTCCAGGCCGATCGTGTCGCCTCGATCCGTGTCCTTGATCTTTCCAGTCTCGGGATCGAGCAGTCTCGAATCGAGCGCTTCACTTAAAAGCACCCACTTTTTACAGGCCGTGTCCTTGCATCGGGAGATCGTGTCGTCGACGATCGACCTCGAGACCGCTTCGCGGATATCGATCGGGTCCTTGGACGTCGGATCGACTATCTTCCCGGTCTCGGGGTCGTACATGCGTTTCGCGACGGTCGCCTCCAAGGATACCGGTTTCCTAGGTCCGGCCATCAGGTATCCTCGGACGAACGCGACGCTGAACTCGATCTCGGTCCTGGTTTCCAGATGGACGATCACGCCGCGACGCGTGTCGACGATCCCGGTCTCGATCGCTTCGGAGTACGTGACGATCTCGTTCGTGCCGGGATCTCGGACCGAAACCGTCTCCGGATCGACGAGGCCCGAGTTGATCGCGTCGACGAACGGGAACTTATCCCCGGTGCCCGGATCGGTTATCTCTCCCGTCTTCGGATCCAGCGCACCCTCCTCGATGATCCTGTGGAGGCTGAGCAGCGGCAGCTTCTTCCTCGGCCGCATGTGCCGCTCGATGATGTAGCCGCGCCGGACCGCCTCGAAGAAATCGACCCGCCTGCCGGTCTTCGGATCGACCATGTACCCGGAGTGCCTGTCGATCAGCGGCCTGTCGAGCGCTTCCCGGAACTCGACGTACGTGTCAGGCCTATTCAGATCCTTGACTAGTATGCTGTCCGGCGCGAAGATCTCGAGCGTGCAGACGAACCGCTCGAACGTGACCGGATCGCCGGTGTCCGGGTCGAGGAAGCGACCTGTCTGCGGGTCGTACGCTCCTCCGTCGACGAGCACGCCCGGATCGAGGCCCTTGCCGAGCGTCAGCTCGAGGCCGCGCCTCTCTTGCACGAGGCTGACCTTCGTCTTGCCGATCACGTCGATCACGTCGGCCGGCCGGATCTCGCCGAGCTCGAGCGCGTCCTGCACGGTCAGCGGCATCTCGGCGCCGTCGACGAGGATCCGGCAGATCTTCG
The DNA here is from genome assembly GCA_034766995.1 of Acanthacorydalis orientalis. Classification (NCBI taxonomy): domain Eukaryota; kingdom Metazoa; phylum Arthropoda; class Insecta; order Megaloptera; family Corydalidae; genus Acanthacorydalis; species Acanthacorydalis orientalis. Next base: position 4,798,265 of record CM068325.1, on the reverse strand, counting down.
GCTCGATCCGCTTCGACGCGACCGCGTCGGCGACCGGCATCCGCTCGTAGCTGATCAGCACCTCGCTCGGCGGCCGCCCGAACGCGTCGTCGAGCTCGACGCTCTCGTCGGCCGGCTCGACGATCCTCGGTATCTGCCGTACGGGCGGCGGCGCGGCTTCGCCCCTCCGTTCGCCGATCAGGAACTGTTCCGATAGCGTCGGGGTCTTCTCCTTCTCCTTCGGACCACTATCGCCTTTAACCCGTTTTACAGCGTCGACGACGGCGATCCCCGCCAATATCGGAGCGCCGACGATCGCGAGGAGACCCATCTTGGCCGCCTGCTTCACGTCGATCGACCTGCCGGTCGTCTGATCCCTGATCTTACCGCTGCCCGCCTCGATCAATCCCCTCTCGACCGCCTGCTTCACGCTGACCGGCTCGCCCGTACTAGTATCATATATGACCGAGTCAGGATCGACGATCTCCCGTTCGAGCGCTTCGCTGAAACTCAACCGCTTGCGCGGATCGTCGGGATCGACGAACCGCTGCGTCTGCTCGTCGAACGCGCGCTCGTACGCCTCGATCAGGTTCAGCTTCGACGCCTTCGGCTCCGGATCTTCGGTCCGGTCGACCTTCCCGTCTCTCTCGGGATCGATCAGGCCGTCCTTGATCGCCGCCGACACCGACACGACCTTACCGCTCTCGGGATCCTTGAACGTGCCCTTACTCATGTCGATCAGCCCCTTGCGGACCGCGTCCGAGAACGACATCTTGATCTTCCTCGTCTTGAACTTCTCCTGCGTCTCGGACTCGTCGAGCACGATCCCGCGCTCCTTCGCGGTCTCTATCGGGATCAGCTCGCCGGTCTGGACGTTCCGGACCTCTTTAGAGTTGACGAGCACGTATCCCGGGAGGATCTCGACGATCTTCGTCGTGATCGTGTGGTACGAGGTTATCGTCTCCGTGACGGAAGCGAGCCGGCTCTGGCTCGGATCCGTTACGGTCCTCATGTGCTCCATCGGCTTGATGATGAGCAGTCCCTGCTCGACCGCCTGTGATATAGGGACGACCTCACCGGTTTTAGGGTCTTTGAACGTGCCCTTCTCCTCGTCGATCAGCCTCATGTCGAGCGCCTCGTCGATTTTGACGCTCCCCTCGACGACCGGCACCGGTATCGCCATTATAAAATCGTCGTCGATCGCGTCCTTGACCGGCTTCCTCTCGCCGGTGATCGGGTGGACGATTTCCTTCCTCTCGGTGTCGACGAGGCCGCGCCGCACGGCGACCTGGAACGTCATGCCGGCCGGCGGGATCTCGGCGGTCGGGCTCGACTCGTCGAAGAGGCTCATCTGCAGCGCCCGCAGGAGGTCTACGCTCGCGTCGTCGACCCGCACGGTCGACCTGTCCTCGTTCACAACACCTCTATCGATAGCCTCCTGTAACGTGATCTTGTCCTCGGGCGCCGACACGCTTATACCGCTCAGCGGGTCGACGATGTCGCAGAGGATCGCCTCGCGGAGCGTCAGGTGCGACCCGGTCTCCGGGTGCACGATCCTGCACGTCTCAGGATCGATCAGGCCCTGCGCGTACAGCTCCGGCACGCCGAGGCTCCGGTTCAGCGGCACGAGGATCTGGCTCGTCGTGCCGTCCGGGTCGAGGATGCCCCTCGACATCGCCTCGTTGATGTTGACCGTGTCGCCGCGCTGCGGGTCGACTATCGCCCCGGAACGCCCGTCCAGTCTTTGAGACGAGACCGCCTCGCCGAGTGTCATCGGCTCGCCGTCCGGCCGCTCGAACAGGCCGCTGTTCTCGAGCGCCTCGGCCGTCGGCGCGTCGATCAGCCCCTTCGCGGCCGCGTCCTTCGGCCGTACGACCTTCTTGCGCATCTTCTGCAGCACGACCGGCCTCGCGTCCCTCTCCGGGCTACGCGAGAACGAGCGCCGCGCGCACCCGATCGCGACCTTGTACTTCGGCTCGGTCGTGACGCGGCTGCGCGTCCGCTCGGCCGGCGTCGGCCTCCTCTCGTCCCTCGATTTCGCCTTCGGCCTCGCGCTGTCGGCCGGCGACTCCTCCTTGCCGGTCTCGGCGTCCCCGACGACCACGCTGCTCGACACGATCTCGGTCTTCGTCTCGACGACGTGCCCGCTGTCCGGTATCTCCGCCCGCATCTCGTCGAGCTCCTCGCGCGTGATCACGCCTGCCTCGATCGCCTCGCGCGGCGTCAACTCCCTGCCCGTCCTCGGATCTCTGACGGTCAGCGTCGAGACGACCTTCGGATCGGCCACAGACCCGCCGGCCTTAGATCCCGAGACGATCCGGACCGTCTCGGGATCACCGAGCTGCCTCTCGAGGTTCTCGTAGTCTTTCATCGAGATCAAACCTTCTTTCAGCGCTTGTTCCGAAGGGATCTGACGCCCGGTGCTTGGATCTTCGATCAGAATCGTTTTAAACACCTTCTGCTCCTTCGTAATCCTGATTTCCTTCTCGCCATCGACGAATTCCTGAACGGTCTTAGGATCTACGACGCCTCCCTTCTTGATGATCTTCGCCACGCTGCTCGCGGCGACCAGTGGGGCTCCCAGGACGGCGAGGACGCCGAATTTAGCGGCGTCGCTCAGACTGATCTTCCTGCCGGACTGATCCTTGTATTCGCCGGTCTTCCCGTCGACGATCCCCTTCCGGATCGCCTCGGAAACATCCATGTACCGGCCGGAATTCGGATCCTTCACTTTAACGGTTTCGGGATCGACCTTCTTGCCGGCCACGGCCTCGATCAGCGTCTCCGACGTGCCGGAGTCCGTGTCGATGACGAGCGCCGACGACGGATCGTAGATCAGTCCGCGTCTCAGCTGGACCGGCTCGGTCCGGCTCGGCTCGTCGTGCCCGGTGCTTTTGACCTCGACGAACGTCGGCGGGTTCTTGTCGAGCACGTTCGACACCTCTACCAGGTCCGGCCTGCCGACCACCTTAGTGATCTGGATCAGCCGCTGGTTCGACGGCTCGGCCTGCGTCCTGTCCTCGAGCACGACGAGATTCCGGACGATCGCCTCGTGCAGCGTGACCTGCCCGTCCCTCGGGTCCTTCGGATCGATCCGGTAGTGTCCTGTCTTGTCGAGGATCCGCTTCTCGAGCGACCTCTTCAGTGTCACGTACCTCGTGCTGGCCGGATCGACGACCTTCGCAGAACTCGGGTTGATTATCTGCAGGTCGACGCACTCCTCGAAGCTGACGAGACGGTCGGTCCCCGGGATAATGAATAGTCCGGTTACGGGGTCGAACAGCTTCTGGTCGATCGCCTCGGCGAGGAACCAGCCGTCCGGCGGGAGCTCGAACACTTGCTTCTCCATGGAGCTCGTCGGTATCTGGACCGTCCGTTCGGTCTCTATCAGGTCTCTAGTGATCTTCCTGGTCGTGCCGTACGGCCCCTCGTCGATCTCCATCGACTCGGGCGGGTCGGAAACGACCCGGGCGTATCTATTGTCGGTTTTGGGGGGAATGATCAGGGTCGAGGTGATTTTCGTTACGGTTTTACCGGATTTCCGCGGGAGTTCCGTGTCTATTAGACCTTCGTTCAGCGCCTGCTGGATCGAGACGACCTTACCCGACTCGGGATCTTGGAAAGTCTGGGTCGACTCGTCTATGAGGCCCCTGCGCACCGCCTCGCTGAACGTTATCGTGTACTCGGACTTGTTGACGCCCGACGACGTGATCGTGACGTGTCGCTTGACACTTTTGGAGATGGACTGGATCGTGACAGTGATATTGAGGAGGCTGTCCAAGAAAGCCGCTCCCTCGGCCGTTATAAACCCCTTCTCGACGGCCAGATTCAGCGGGATCGTCTGCTTGGTCTCCGGATCGACGACCTGGCCGGCGCGCGGATCGAGGAGACCGAACAGGACGCTCTCGAGGACGTTCAGGTCGGTCTGGCCGTCGCGGATGCCGATCGGCCTGAGCAGCATTTCGAGGACGTTCGGCTTGACGAGGTTGTCGCGTCCGGACGTCTCGTCGATCGGCGCGAGACGCCCGGACGGGTCGGCGAGTATCGAGCCGCCGTGCTTCGGGCTGAGCAGGCCCTTGAGCAGCGCGGCGTTCAGGGAGAGGTACTCGTTAGAGTGCGGGTCTTTGAACGCGTCGATGTCGAAGATGCTCTTGAGCGAGACGGAGACGATCAGGCCGCGGTCGACCGCCTCCGGTATGGGACAAACTTCGCCGGTTAGGGAGTCTCTGAACGTCGCGGTGTCCGCGCGGATTATGCCGGCGCTCAGGGATTCGGACAGGGTGACCAGCTCGTCGGTCCGCGTGTCTAGGATCGACCGGATCGTGTCCGAGTCGAGCACGCCGCGCGACACAGCCTCGAGGATCGACAGGCGCGTCCTGTGCGACGGCGAGCCGATCGTCCCGCGCGCGTCGATCAGCCCGGCGTCGCACGCGTCCTTCAGCGACATAGGCTTCACGATCAGCCGGCGCCGGCGCGCCTCGCGGAAGCTGATCTTCTCGTGCGCGTGCACGTACCGGCCGGACTTACGGTTGATTATTCCGGTCTCGAGCGCCCGCTTCAGCGTCACCATCGTGTCGGACCGCGGGTCGACGATCTCGCGCGCGTCCGGATCGAGAAGCCCGTGCTTCAGCGCGACGTCGATCTGATACCGGTCGCCCGAGTTCCTGTCGACGATGTATCCGGTCCGGTCGTCGACGAGGTCCCGGTCGAGCGCGTCGGACAGCGTCAGCGATCCCGGCTTCACCCTCACTTCTTTCAAAACGAGATGGCCGCGTTCGTACGCTTCAGGTATCGGTATGCGCGTGCCGTTCTCGAGCAGATACGTCGCGTCGCTCTGATCTATGTGACCGCTGCTCATCGCCTCGGTTATGTCGACGCCGGACGGTCCTGTCTCGTCAGGTCTCTCGCCCACCTTGATCCGTTTCTCGCTCGTCTCGCCGACGTACGCGCCGCGCTCGGCCGCGTCGCACAGCTCCCGCTGGATCGCCTCGAGCAGCGAGACGGCGCCGTCGGCGCCGCTGCACGGGCCGAGCAGCCTGTCGGCGAGGTCCGCGTCGATCAGGCCGAGCGCCGCGGCCTCGTCGATCGGCACGGACGCGCCGCCCTTCGTGACGATCGAGCCGGTGCGCACGTCGAGCACGCGGAGCCGTATCGCGTCGCCGACGGTCAGCACGTCGCCGGTCGTCGGATCGACGATCCCGGCCGCGTCGGCTATGTCCTCGCCGGTGCCGATCGCCTCGTTCACGCGGCGGATCCGCTTCAGCGACCTGATCTCGCTGAAGTGCATCGACGTGCCCCAGTTCGTGGGCAGCGGCGACACGGCCGTCCCGTTCGTCTTGGTCTGGGGCGACGGTTGCTGCTGCTGCTGCTGATGCTGTACGATCGGATCGCTCCCGTCGTACCTGTCTTTCGATCTCTGCTGTTGTTGCTGCTGGGTCGTCGTCTTGTCGGTGTGTGTGATGTACCTGTAAGAGGGAAAAAAAGGATCGGATTTGCACGCCGGGCCGCGCATCTATAACACAGATATAGGAAAATGTAGAGACTCACTGTTGAGTGCTGTAGTGTGTCGTCGTCGTGTACGAACTGTGATGCTCCGACGAGATGTTGAACTCGGACCTGAACGTGCGGAAACCTTTCGGCTCCATCTGCTCGACGAGACGCTGGAATCGAAACAGAAACGACGTTTGAGTCGAGACCCTTCTCAGTTCTCTCCTTCCATTGCACGGATATTGAAAAATCGAACGATTTCTTCAATAATTTACAGTATTAATACAGTTTGAATAGTATTCCCAACAGAACGGGGCATATGACCTTTCAATCTGGGAATTTTATTCTTTTTGTGTCGTTTAAGTGTAGGGGTATATACGGTTATAGGTGCCGGACGATCTTCAGATTCGAATTATGCATTGTTAGGGGGGTTACCGAGCAGTTGCTCAGACGATTTCGAAGAAATCAGAGGTCTGAAACGATTTTCCATGCGATTCGAGTCTCGAACCGTCTCCAGGTGTACCGACACGTCGAAAAATACGCCTGGAGATGACTCGAGAGACGAAACAGCGCATTGTAGATGGATCAGGGACAGATTCGATCGTGTCGAGCACGACCTTCGATCGATTCGATTCGATTCCTGGACAGGAAGAGTGTATCTCGGCCATTAATCGCTCTAGTATTCGAAAATCGAACGATTCATTCACAGGAAAACGGATTTGAAACGTTTTTCCGTGCGGTTCGAGCCTCGAATCGTCTCCAGGTGTGCTGACGCGTCGAAAGAGATGCCTGGAGATGACCCGAGAGACGAAACAAGCAGAGACCACCGATGTGTCTGATCCGGTCGACATATTGACCGGACCACACGCGTCGAACCCACAACCCGAACGCGACAGACACATACCCAGTAATTGCCGAGCTCATATCCGAAATCGTACTCGTAATCCTCCATTCTGTACGCGCCTGTAATCTGTCACTGTATGCACACACGTACACACACAATGTGCGTGTATATTCACTTTTTTTTTATTAGAGTCCGATCGCTACGATTGGAGAGCGGCGCTCGGTTTATTCAAAGTCATGCGGTTTGTTTGTTTGCTTTTGTATTTATTTATTTTTTATTTTTTACTTTTTAAGAAGATAAAAGAACCACCGATTATGTCTCTATGTACATGTGTTTTCTTATCGTCTCTTGTATATATATAAACTGTTATAAAAATGTTACGCCATCGGGTCGCACCTGGATACCGGTTCGATTAAAAAATGTAAATAGAGATTGTGCAAGACGTTGTTGATTTAAGTCGGATCGAGATAAGGATAGGCGCGCTTGTACTTTGTGTGTTTGTTCAATTTTTATAAGTTAGCTATGGAGACACACACATACACACACATATATATATATATATATATATATATATATATATATATATATATATATATATATATATATATATATATATATATATATATATATATATATATATATATATATATATATATATATATATGTATTAGTAAATATATATTAGGAGGCTGCGCCCATTTTTTTCAGGTTAATTAATCGTTAACCACTAGCCAGGGGTTAACAATTAAAGAAATCCGAATGAAGAATAGAGGTGGTCCTGGAGAAAGATTCCTAGGAACGGTCGAAACGAAAGAAGTCTACAGGGAAGCACAGAGGAACAGCAAAGAGAAATTTTCTTTCGTACACTCCGAACCGAATTCGTTTGTTTTCAAAACACGAACAAAAAACAAACGATAAAAGCGTCGATATTTCAAAAACAGATGAAATCCGCATGTTTCAGAAACAAAACCGAGCTTTCGGATCGACCGTCAGACGTTTTAAAACAATCGGCGCGGTCCTAATTACGATCAGGATTAAATCATCGTTTTTTTGTTTTTTGTCTTCTGTCTTTCGTATAGTTCTATCCGTGTTCGTTTGTTTTCGAAACATAAACAAAAGAGAAACGATAAAAGCGTAAGATCGGACAAATGAACGCCCCCGCACGGAACAGAGGCGGCGCCGCCTACGGCCGTTCGATAAAAATTGTCAGGGGGAGGGAGAGAGACGGTCGGCACGACAGAAACCGTACAAGCGTTCGATGCGATGTGACACAGGGTCAAGGTCGATCTAGCAACCTTCGGACGATACACATTTTCGTTTCTCTTCTCTCTTACTCGTTGGTTCGCGGTCTTGCTCTGCATCTATCGTCCGTTTTTTGTTTTTTTCTTAAGTTATCGAATTCTAGCATAATTACATATATATATATATATATATAGATAGATAGATAGATAGAGAGAGAGAGAGAGTTAGGTCAGTGATAAAAATAAACAAATAAACATCAATCTTGTAAGAAAAAAACAACGTCCTATCGCACGACCGGTCAGTTCGGTGACGGCAGTCATTTATTTATAACATCGGATCGACGTTGGCGAAACAATTGATTGTTGGCAGAGGATCGACGGAACGGTGTTGCTCGCACACACACACATAAATAAGGGCGACATGTTTCGAAAGAAAAATCGGTAGTGCGACGAAACAGAACACGGTCGTGCCGGACGAACAACGAGAACGAACGGATAGGAAAATCGTCCGGAAAGATTTTCCTATTCGTTTCGATAGTGGCGGCTGTGATCGGAAAAGAAGGGTCGGTTCGTCTGTTTTTCTTCAAAAGAAAATATCGAGATTCCATCAAAGTAGGTGTCGTTGCGGAAACGCACGAGCAACAATCGACGACAGCAACGATTCATCGAACGATTTTAATCGGAAAAACATTTCGAGAATCGTTCTATGTAAAAACAATTGTGTGACATAAACGGAAACAGAACACTGCGTGAGAAAATGAAGAGAAAACGTTTAAAAACAATATCGGATTATCGAAACAAAAACAGAAACAAAATCGTAACGAAAACAGACCTTAAAAAAACAAAACAAACAAAAACAATCGTTTTTTTTTTAAAAAAAAACAAACAAACGAAACAAAACAGCGTTGTCGTGCCGTCAAACAATTACCGAACGTTTCGTTCGTTCGCACTCGTTAGAAACAGACGAACGTTTTTTTTTTTAATTCGAGTCCGAGCGTGCGAAACACGTGAATAATTGAAGAAAGCGGAGCCGACGTTCGAAGACCGGCCCGCACCGGTCATGAAAAACAAACGACGAATCGATACGCACACACATACACACACACACAAACGTCGATGAAAAACGACGATCGATGCGGGAGAAAATTAGGTTAAGGAAAACAGATGACTGGCGTTGGTGGTGAGAGTCGGAAAATCGATTCGGTTCGCATCCGCGCTCGAAACAGATAAGCCGCAATAGGAAAAACATTCGAGGAACGGAAAAGCACTGTCGCTTCATGCGTTCACCTGTTTTTGACGCTGCGACGTTTTCATCGTTTCTTTTCTGTTTTGTGTTTCGAAAACAAACGAATTCGGATACAAATATATGAAAAACAGAAAACAAAAATCGATTGTTGATTCAATTAATTGATTGTAATCAAGAACGCGCCGATTGTTTGTTTTAAAACATCTGAAGATCGATTTCAAAGCTCGCTTTCATTTTTAACAGATACATTTTTCATCTGTTTTTGAAATATCAACGTTTTTATCGTTTCTTTTCTGTTTATGTTTTGAAAACAAACGAATTCGGATAGAAATACATAAGAAACAAAAACCAGAAAAACAGAATCGATCGAACGACGAGGAATCGTCGAGAAATGTTAAAGAAAAGACAGTCAGGGAACGAACGACAATCACAAAAACCTATTCTTCACATCGGAACCGACGGCCGGCACTTATTATTAAAACAACACGGTCACTCGTTCACCGCCACCTTATACACATTAAACAATCGAACGTCGTTCGGAGCACAAGTCGAACACAAATAAAAAAAACAATCGCGTGCGAATCGAAAGTATGTCACGACAGGTCGTTGTTTTCGATTAGAAAAAAAAACAAAAAAAAGAACGCGCACAGACAGACGAATGTGCAACCGGATGCATTTATTTTTCCACGCGTTCGACTGTTTATTTGTTTATTTATTCATAAGTTCGTTTGTTTATTTGATTGTTTTATTGCACAAGTCACTCGATCAGTCTTCAATTGTTTCGAACGCGACGACACGAGACGCGTCGATCGAACCCCGACCGTTTCGATACACTTTTTCCCGTCCGTTTGTATTTTTGAACGTTTCTGTCTGTTAGACCGGACTTGTTTCTGATCGGTTGGAAATCGCGACGACCGTATCCGCAAGGTGTCGGCATTCGACTGACGTTACGGCGCAACGCCAGTCTCGTCCGTCCGTTATCGCACGCCAATGGGCGTTCAGACCATGCGACATTGCAGCATGCCCGACCTACAGAGCACACCGCCAATGATTTCGTACACACAGTCAAGATAGATAAGCCGGCGGGTGTGCGCGCCGATCGATTCGAAGCTGTTTTTCCTTTCACAGAACGTTTCAATCGGGATCGTTCGCTCGAAACGTGGATTTTTGAGAAGACTGCCGTGTCGAACCTCATTATAATTTACAGGAAGACATATACATATATCCTCAATCTCTGGTTAAAATCTGGTCAGTATCCATGAACTGGCCTCGAACTGATATCACTTTGAATAAAAATAAGACTGAAAATCGACCGATTTCAATCGAGTAGATATTAAAATCGATTTTTCCAAAAGACTACCGTGTCGAATCTCGTTATAATTTACAGGCACACACATACATATATCCGCAATCTCTGGTTAAAATCTGGTCAGTATCCCCGAACAGGGCTCGAACTGACATCACTTTGAATGAAAATTAGACTGAAAATCGACCGATTTCAATCGAGTGGACATTAAAATCGATTTTTCAAAAAGACTGCCGTGTCGAATCTCGTTATAATTTACAGGGACACACATACATGTATCCTCAATCTCTGGTTAAAATCTGGTCAGTATCTACGAACTGGTTTCGAACTGACATCCGTTTGAATTCAAGACTGGTTTCAAGATATAAATATATATATATATATATAAATATATATATATATATATATATATATATATATATATATATATATATATATATACATTTACATATATATATATAGATAGATAGATAGATTTTTTTTCCTTGCATACAGCCACAGACTATGATTCTACAAACAGGCCGGTCTCTTCGCGACCAGCCTGTACATACGTGTGTCCTTCATACACACTGTCACCAGTCGGTTTGCCAGTACGAGATTATTCAATACTGGCAGGTTGATGAATGTAATTTAATTTAAAACCTAATTCGTATATCAGTACACACACACAGAGCCATGACATCATCGTCGTCGCACTGAGTGATAAGCGGGCTTCTATTTATATATTTATTAGATAAATAGTTAAATTTTTTTTAATAGATTAAACGATACACATACAGTGTACGTATACATGCATATATATATATATATATATATATATATATATATATATATATATATACACATGTATGTCACATTTGTACACAAGAAATGATAAGACAAGGTTGTTAAATAATGACTGAGTAGCAAAAATGGTATTTTTCAAAGAAAAAATAGCAAAAATGGTATTTTTTTTCAAAAATACCGATTTTCCTATCTATAATAAAAATGGTGTGATGTTGCAAAAGTATGTGCATGCTCTGATTTCAATGCGAAACCATTCAAAGTACTTTTACATGCAGATTCAAATATCATTTTTTCATGTAGAGAAAGACGGTCTTATCTTTAAACTTTTATCAGAATTAATGTTTTTTTCCATTGAGAACTGAATAGAATCTATGATTCGGATACTGAGACATGTCTGAATCGCCCAGGACGGATTTTATAAGAAAATAATCGCGGTTCTTCGATTGAAACACGGAAAAAGATGAAGAGAAAATTTCCATTTTTTTTAAAAAAAATGTTTAATAGACTGAATGTAATCTTTATATAAATTGTACTTAAGAGTGCTGTGAAAAATAGATCTGATCGACCGTTTTTACACACCAGACGTCCGTTTAGAGCGCGATTCTAATTAAGACAGTCACGGTTTGTTTACTTAATTACCGCATAGAGGAAAAAAAATGTACATAACGACTCGTGCACACAGAACGGCGTAACGTACAAGAATGTTGTTGTCTCGTGTCGAGGACGCTCTCTCTATCTATCTATTCACAGTCTAAAATTGTCTCATTATGTCATGGGTCGCTTTACAGCTGAAGAACGGCGCGGCACGCATCTGCCACGTCGGTGCGTCGCCAGTGACAGTCAAACGATGGCGACGGGGGACGAGATTCGGAACAACCGACGACCGGCGATTGCGCCAGTGAAACATTTTCAAAATCGCTCGACGGACTGTCGCGATGCGATTTTTTTTAATCCCGGGACCGTGTTCGGATCGAACTCTGCAAGAAATGTTTTATTTCTTATCGACAAGACGACTGAACGAAGACAGAAGAACCTGTTCCTTAAGACACGTCTGAGATTCGGTCGAGTTGCGTTCACGGTCGGGCGACGAAGTCACGCTCTTCTGGACGCGAGCAGGTCGATACGATCGCGTGCGCCGCCGCCCGAAACGGATCCGATAAAGCCCTCCCATCATTAAATCCGTCTCTGTACAGGGTGTGCACGCGTTCGTCTAACCGAGGGACGAGTTTCGAACCGACAACGCTTCGAATGAACAAATCGTTTCTTTCTTAAAGAGCCCGATCGAAGATTATCTCTCAATTTTTTTTAATTAATCGCTAAGTACGGCCCTAATTACCGGTCGAAAATAACGAAAAAAATATGTACTATAGAGAATTTCACTCTCTTTCGAATGGTGCAACGTGCAGTCTCCTATCTACGGCCGATCTATAGATATTCGCGTTTCTTTGGAGGTCGTTTTCGTAGTTCTGTCAAATCGACGTTTTTTTTTAATTAATCGCTGATTGCGGCCCTAATTACCGGTCGAAAATTACGAAAAAAATATGTACTATAGAGAATTTCGCTCTCTTTCGAATGGTGCAACGTGCAGTCTTCTATCCGTGACCGGTCTCTAGATATTCGCGTTTCTTTGGGGTCCGTTTTCATAGTTCTGTCAAATCGACGTTTTTTTAATCAATCGCTGATTGCGGCCTTAATTACCTGCTTTAATTCATGCAAGAAATTTATATTATACAGAATTTCGCTCTCTTTCGAATGGTGCAAAGTGTACAGAGATTCATCGCCGAGTTTCGAACTGACAGTGGTTTGAATATGAGACCGGTTTGCCTTTTTCGTGAGAAAATCGTCCGAACACCCCTTGAAACGAGACAAGTCGTATCTTGACAGTTTGAGTAGTGGACCGGACAATAAATCATTAAAATAATCATCGATCAGTTGGGTTTCCCATATATATATATATATATATATACACATATATATCATATATGTATATATATATATAAGTATGTGCAACAAAATTCTATGAATCGAATGACATAATCAGTTGATGTAAAAAAACAACGTCACATTAATAACATTTAAAAAATGCAAATCTGCCGGACCGGATTCTGTGGGCGTTACGCCATTTTCGACAGAGACGTAATCGTTCCGACCTGACCGACAGTTGGTAGCTGTCGACTGGAATCTCGACGGCCTTCAGTCGCACGGTAGAAATGATCATAACACACACACACACACGATTAGAAAACGTACCGAAGAGCGCAATTTCAGTCGCAGGCGAGATCGGGCCTTGTCTGAAGTCCATGGAATGTTTTAAAAATCGCTCGATGAATTGTCGAGCGGAATATCTAGAGACCGGTCAGAGATAGAAGGCTGCACGTTGCACCATTCGAAAGAGTATGAAATTCTACATAATATATATTTTTTTCGTATTTTTCGACCGGTAATTAGGGTCGCAATTAGCGATTAATTAAAAAAATGTCGATTTAACAGAAGCATGAAAACGGACCTCCAAAGAAACGCGAATATCTAGAGACCGCCCACAGATACAAGACTGCACGTTGCACCATTCGAAAGAGTATGAAATTCTACATAATATATATTTTTTTCGTATTTTTCGACCGGTAATTAGGGTCGCAATAGCGATTAATTAAAAAAATGTCGATTTAAATGAACTATGAAAACAGACCTTAAAGAAACGCGAATATCTACTGACCGGCCACAGATAGAAGACTGCACGTTGCACCATTCGAAAGAGTATGAAATTCTACATAATATATATTTTTTTCGTATTTTTCGACCGGTAATTAGGGTCGCAATTAGCGATTAATTAAAAAAATGTCGATTTAACAGAAGCATGAAAACGGACCTCCAAAGAAACGCGAATATCTAGAGACCGCCCACAGATACAAGACTGCACGTTGCACCATTCGAAAGAGTATGAAATTCTACATAATATATATTTTTTTCGTATTTTTCGACCGGTGATTAGGGCCGCAATAGCGATTAATTAAAAAAATGTCGATTTAAATGAACTATGAAAACAGACCTTAAAGAAACGCGAATATCTACTGACCGGCCACAGATAGAAGACTCCACGTTGCACCATTCGAAAGAGTATGAAATTCTACATAATATATATTTTTTTCGTATTTTTCGACCGGTGATTAGGGCCGCAATAGCGATTAATTAAAAAAATGTCGATTTAAATGAACTATGAAAACAGACCTTAAAGAAACGCGAATATCTACTGACCGGCCACAGATAGATGACTGGACGTTGCACCATTCGAAAGAGTATGAAATTCTACATAATATATATTTTTTTCGTATTTTTCGACCGGTAATTAGGGTCGCAATTAGCGATTAATTAAAAAAATGTCGATTTAACAGAAGCATGAAAACGGACCTCCAAAGAAACGCGAATATCTAGAGACCGCCCACAGATACAAGACTGCACGTTGCACCATTCGAAAGAGTATGAAATTCTACATAATATATATTTTTTTCGTATTTTTCGACCGGTAATTAGGGTCGCAATAGCGATTAATTAAAAAAATGTCGATTTAAATGAACTATGAAAACAGACCTTAAAGAAACGCGAATATCTACTGACCGGCCACAGATAGAAGACTGCACGTTGCACCATTCGAAAGAGTATGAAATTCTACATAATATATATTTTTTTCGTATTTTTCGACCGGTAATTAGGGTCGCAATTAGCGATTAATTAAAAAAATGTCGATTTAACAGAAGCATGAAAACGGACCTCCAAAGAAACGCGAATATCTAGAGACCGCCCACAGATACAAGACTGCACGTTGCACCATTCGAAAGAGTATGAAATTCTACATAATATATATTTTTTTCGTATTTTTCGACCGGTAATTAGGGTCGCAATTAGCGATTAATTAAAAAAATGTCGATTTAACAGAAGCATGAAAACGGACCTCCAAAGAAACGCGAATATCTAGAGACCGCCCACAGATACAAGACTGCACGTTGCACCATTCGAAAGAGTATGAAATTCTACATAATATATATTTTTTTCGTATTTTTCGACCGGTGATTAGGGCCGCAATAGCGATTAATTAAAAAAATGTCGATTTAAATGAACTATGAAAACAGACCTTAAAGAAACGCGAATATCTACTGACCGGCCACAGATAGAAGACTGCACGTTGCACCATTCGAAAGAGTATGAAATTCTACATAATATATATTTTTTTCGTATTTTTCGACCGGTAATTAGGGTCGCAATTAGCGATTAATTAAAAAAATGTCGATTTAACAGAAGCATGAAAACGGACCTCCAAAGAAACGCGAATATCTAGAGACCGCCCACAGATACAAGACTGCACGTTGCACCATTCGAAAGAGTATGAAATTCTACATAATATATATTTTTTTCGTATTTTTCGACCGGTGATTAGGGCCGCAATAGCGATTAATTAAAAAAATGTCGATTTAAATGAAGTATGAAAACAGACCTTAAAGAAACGCGAATATCTACTGACCGGCCACAGATAGAAGACTCCACGTTGCACCATTCGAAAGAGTATGAAATTCTACATAATATATATTTTTTTCGTATTTTTCGACCGGTAATTAGGGTCGCAATAGCGATTAATTAAAAAAATGTCGATTTAAATGAACTATGAAAACAGACCTTAAAGAAACGCGAATATCTACTGACCGGCCACAGATAGAAGACTGCACGTTGCACCATTCGAAAGAGTATGAAATTCTACATAATATATATTTTTTTCGTATTTTTCGACCGGTAATTAGGGTCGCAATTAGCGATTAATTAAAAAAATGTCGATTTAACAGAAGCATGAAAACGGACCTCCAAAGAAACGCGAATATCTAGAGACCGCCCACAGATACAAGACTGCACGTTGCACCATTCGAAAGAGTATGAAATTCTACATAATATATATTTTTTTCGTATTTTTCGACCGGTGATTAGGGCCGCAATAGCGATTAATTAAAAAAATGTCGATTTAAATGAACTATGAAAACAGACCTTAAAGAAACGCGAATATCTACTGACCGGCCACAGATAGAAGACTGCACGTTGCACCATTCGAAAGAGTATGAAATTCTACATAATATATATTTTTTTCGTATTTTTCGACCGGTAATTAGGGTCGCAATTAGCGATTAATTAAAAAAATGTCGATTTAAATGAACTATGAAAACAGACCTTAAAGAAACGCGAATATCTACTGACCGCCCACAGATACAAGACTGCACGTTGCACCATTCGAAAGAGTATGAAATTCTACATAATATATATTTTTTTCGTATTTTTCGACCGGTAATTAGGGTCGCAATTAGCGATTAATTAAAAAAATGTCGATTTAACAGAAGCATGAAAACGGACCTCCAAAGAAACGCGAATATCTAGAGACCGCCCACAGATACAAGACTGCACGTTGCACCATTCGAAAGAGTATGAAATTCTACATAATATATATTTTTTTCGTATTTTTCGACCGGTGATTAGGGTCGCAATAGCGATTAATTAAAAAAATGTCGATTTAAATGAACTATGAAAACAGACCTTAAAGAAACGCGAATATCTACTGACCGGCCACAGATAGAAGACTGGACGTTGCACCATTCGAAAGAGTATGAAATTCTACATAATATATATTTTTTTCGTATTTTTCGACCGGTAATTAGGGTCGCAATTAGCGATTAATTAAAAAAATGTCGATTTAACAGAAGCATGAAAACGGACCTCCAAAGAAACGCGAATATCTAGAGACCGCCCACAGATACAAGACTGCACGTTGCACCATTCGAAAGAGTATGAAATTCTACATAATATATATTTTTTTCGTATTTTTCGACCGGTAATTAGGGTCGCAATTAGCGATTAATTAAAAAAATGTCGATTTAACAGAAGCATGAAAACGGACCTCCAAAGAAACGCGAATATCTAGAGACCGCCCACAGATACAAGACTGCACGTTGCACCATTCGAAAGAGTATGAAATTCTACATAATATATATTTTTTTCGTATTTTTCGACCGGTGATTAGGGCCGCAATAGCGATTAATTAAAAAAATGTCGATTTAAATGAACTATGAAAACAGACCTTAAAGAAACGCGAATATCTACTGACCGGCCACAGATAGAAGACTGCACGTTGCACCATTCGAAAGAGTATGAAATTCTACATAATATATATTTTTTTCGTATTTTTCGACCGGTAATTAGGGTCGCAATAGCGATTAATTAAAAAAATGTCGATTTAAATGAACTATGAAAACAGACCTTAAAGAAACGCGAATATCTACTGACCGGCCACAGATAGAAGACTGCACGTTGCACCATTCGAAAGAGTATGAAATTCTACATAATATATATTTTTTTCGTATTTTTCGACCGGTAATTAGGGTCGCAATTAGCGATTAATTAAAAAAATGTCGATTTAACAGAAGCATGAAAACGGACCTCCAAAGAAACGCGAATATCTAGAGACCGCCCACAGATACAAGACTGCACGTTGCACCATTCGAAAGAGTATGAAATTCTACATAATATATATTTTTTTCGTATTTTTCGACCGGTGATTAGGGCCGCAATAGCGATTAATTAAAAAAATGTCGATTTAAATGAACTATGAAAACAGACCTTAAAGAAACGCGAATATCTACTGACCGGCCACAGATAGAAGACTGGACGTTGCACCATTCGAAAGAGTATGAAATTCTACATAATATATATTTTTTTCGTATTTTTCGACCGGTAATTAGGGTCGCAATTAGCGATTAATTAAAAAAATGTCGATTTAACAGAAGCATGAAAACGGACCTCCAAAGAAACGCGAATATCTAGAGACCGCCCACAGATACAAGACTGCACGTTGCACCATTCGAAAGAGTATGAAATTCTACATAATATATATTTTTTTCGTATTTTTCGACCGGTGATTAGGGCCGCAATAGCGATTAATTAAAAAAATGTCGATTTAAATGAACTATGAAAACAGACCTTAAAGAAACGCGAATATCTACTGACCGGCCACAGATAGAAGACTGCACGTTGCACCATTCGAAAGAGTATGAAATTCTACATAATATATATTTTTTTCGTATTTTTCGACCGGTAATTAGGGTCGCAATAGCGATTAATTAAAAAAATGTCGATTTAAATGAACTATGAAAACAGACCTTAAAGAAACGCGAATATCTACTGACCGGCCACAGATAGAAGACTGGACGTTGCACCATTCGAAAGAGTATGAAATTCTACATAATATATATTTTTTTCGTATTTTTCGACCGGTAATTAGGGTCGCAATTAGCGATTAATTAAAAAAATGTCGATTTAAATGAACTATGAAAACAGACCTTAAAGAAACGCGAATATCTAGAGACCGCCCACAGATACAAGACTGCACGTTGCACCATTCGAAAGAGTATGAAATTCTACATAATATATATTTTTTTCGTATTTTTCGACCGGTAATTAGGGTCGCAATTAGCGATTAATTAAAAAAATGTCGATTTAACAGAAGCATGAAAACGGACCTCCAAAGAAACGCGAATATCTAGAGACCGCCCACAGATACAAGACTGCACGTTGCACCATTCGAAAGAGTATGAAATTCTACATAATATATATTTTTTTCGTATTTTTCGACCGGTGATTAGGGCCGCAATAGCGATTAATTAAAAAAATGTCGATTTAAATGAACTATGAAAACAGACCTTAAAGAAACGCGAATATCTACTGACCGGCCACAGATAGAAGACTGCACGTTGCACCATTCGAAAGAGTATGAAATTCTACATAATATATATTTTTTTCGTATTTTTCGACCGGTAATTAGGGTCGCAATTAGCGATTAATTAAAAAAATGTCGATTTAACAGAAGCATGAAAACGGACCTCCAAAGAAACGCGAATATCTAGAGACCGCCCACAGATACAAGACTGCACGTTGCACCATTCGAAAGAGTATGAAATTCTACATAATATATATTTTTTTCGTATTTTTCGACCGGTGATTAGGGCCGCAATAGCGATTAATTAAAAAAATGTCGATTTAAATGAACTATGAAAACAGACCTTAAAGAAACGCGAATATCTACTGACCGGCCACAGATAGAAGACTGCACGTTGCACCATTCGAAAGAGTATGAAATTCTACATAATATATATTTTTTTCGTATTTTTCGACCGGTAATTAGGGTCGCAATTAGCGATTAATTAAAAAAATGTCGATTTAAATGAACTATGAAAACAGACCTTAAAGAAACGCGAATATCTACTGACCGGCCACAGATACAAGACTGCACGTTGCACCATTCGAAAGAGTATGAAATTCTACATAATATATATTTTTTTCGTATTTTTCGACCGGTAATTAGGGTCGCAATTAGCGATTAATTAAAAAAATGTCGATTTAACAGAAGCATGAAAACGGACCTCCAAAGAAACGCGAATATCTAGAGACCGCCCACAGATACAAGACTGCACGTTGCACCATTCGAAAGAGTATGAAATTCTACATAATATATATTTTTTTCGTATTTTTCGACCGGTGATTAGGGCCGCAATAGCGATTAATTAAAAAAATGTCGATTTAAATGAACTATGAAAACAGACCTTAAAGAAACGCGAATATCTACTGACCGGCCACAGATAGAAGACTGCACGTTGCACCATTCGAAAGAGTATGAAATTCTACATAATATATATTTTTTTCGTATTTTTCGACCGGTAATTAGGGTCGCAATAGCGATTAATTAAAAAAATGTCGATTTAAATGAACTATGAAAACAGACCTTAAAGAAACGCGAATATCTACTGACCGGCCACAGATAGAAGACTGCACGTTGCACCATTCGAAAGAGTATGAAATTCTACATAATATATATTTTTTTCGTATTTTTCGACCGGTGATTAGGGCCGCAATAGCGATTAATTAAAAAAATGTCGATTTAAATGAACTATGAAAACAGACCTTAAAGAAACGCGAATATCTACTGACCGGCCACAGATACAAGACTGCACGTTGCACCATTCGAAAGAGTATGAAATTCTACATAATATATATTTTTTTCGTATTTTTCGACCGGTAATTAGGGTCGCAATAGCGATTAATTAAAAAAATGTCGATTTAAATGAACTATGAAAACAGACCTTAAAGAAACGCGAATATCTACTGACCGGCCACAGATAGAAGACTGCACGTTGCACCATTCGAAAGAGTATGAAATTCTACATAATATATATTTTTTTCGTATTTTTCGACCGGTAATTAGGGTCGCAATAGCGATTAATTAAAAAAATGTCGATTTAAATGAACTATGAAAACAGACCTTAAAGAAACGCGAATATCTACTGACCGGCCACAGATAGAAGACTGCACGTTGCACCATTCGAAAGAGTATGAAATTCTACATAATATATATTTTTTTCGTATTTTTCGACCGGTAATTAGGGTCGCAATTAGCGATTAATTAAAAAAATGTCGATTTAACAGAAGCATGAAAACGGACCTCCAAAGAAACGCGAATATCTAGAGACCGCCCACAGATACAAGACTGCACGTTGCACCATTCGAAAGAGTATGAAATTCTACATAATATATATTTTTTTCGTATTTTTCGACCGGTAATTAGGGTCGCAATTAGCGATTAATTAAAAAAATGTCGATTTAACAGAAGCATGAAAACGGACCTCCAAAGAAACGCGAATATCTAGAGACCGCCCACAGATACAAGACTGCACGTTGCACCATTCGAAAGAGTATGAAATTCTACATAATATATATTTTTTTCGTATTTTTCGACCGGTGATTAGGGCCGCAATAGCGATTAATTAAAAAAATGTCGATTTAAATGAACTATGAAAACAGACCTTAAAGAAACGCGAATATCTACTGACCGGCCACAGATAGAAGACTGCACGTTGCACCATTCGAAAGAGTATGAAATTCTACATAATATATATTTTTTTCGTATTTTTCGACCGGTAATTAGGGTCGCAATTAGCGATTAATTAAAAAAATGTCGATTTAACAGAAGCATGAAAACGGACCTCCAAAGAAACGCGAATATCTAGAGACCGCCCACAGATACAAGACTGCACGTTGCACCATTCGAAAGAGTATGAAATTCTACATAATATATATTTTTTTCGTATTTTTCGACCGGTGATTAGGGCCGCAATAGCGATTAATTAAAAAAATGTCGATTTAAATGAACTATGAAAACAGACCTTAAAGAAACGCGAATATCTACTGACCGGCCACAGATAGAAGACTGCACGTTGCACCATTCGAAAGAGTATGAAATTCTACATAATATATATTTTTTTCGTATTTTTCGACCGGTAATTAGGGTCGCAATTAGCGATTAATTAAAAAAATGTCGATTTAACAGAAGCATGAAAACGGACCTCCAAAGAAACGCGAATATCTAGAGACCGCCCACAGATACAAGACTGCACGTTGCACCATTCGAAAGAGTATGAAATTCTACATAATATATATTTTTTTCGTATTTTTCGACCGGTGATTAGGGCCGCAATAGCGATTAATTAAAAAAATGTCGATTTAAATGAACTATGAAAACAGACCTTAAAGAAACGCGAATATCTACTGACCGGCCACAGATAGAAGACTGCACGTTGCACCATTCGAAAGAGTATGAAATTCTACATAATATATATTTTTTTCGTATTTTTCGACCGGTAATTAGGGTCGCAATTAGCGATTAATTAAAAAAATGTCGATTTAACAGAAGCATGAAAACGGACCTCCAAAGAAACGCGAATATCTACTGACCGGCCACAGATAGAAGACTGCACGTTGCACCATTCGAAAGAGTATGAAATTCTACATAATATATATTTTTTTCGTATTTTTCGACCGGTAATTAGGGTCGCAATTAGCGATTAATTAAAAAAATGTCGATTTAACAGAAGCATGAAAACGGACCTCCAAAGAAACGCGAATATCTAGAGACCGCCCACAGATACAAGACTGCACGTTGCACCATTCGAAAGAGTATGAAATTCTACATAATATATATTTTTTTCGTATTTTTCGACCGGTGATTAGGGCCGCAATAGCGATTAATTAAAAAAATGTCGATTTAAATGAACTATGAAAACAGACCTTAAAGAAACGCGAATATCTACTGACCGGCCACAGATAGAAGACTGCACGTTGCACCATTCGAAAGAGTATGAAATTCTACATAATATATATTTTTTTCGTATTTTTCGACCGGTAATTAGGGTCGCAATTAGCGATTAATTAAAAAAATGTCGATTTAACAGAAGCATGAAAACGGACCTCCAAAGAAACGCGAATATCTAGAGACCGCCCACAGATACAAGACTGCACGTTGCACCATTCGAAAGAGTATGAAATTCTACATAATATATATTTTTTTCGTATTTTTCGACCGGTAATTAGGGTCGCAATAGCGATTAATTAAAAAAATGTCGATTTAAATGAACTATGAAAACAGACCTTAAAGAAACGCGAATATCTACTGACCGGCCACAGATAGAAGACTGCACGTTGCACCATTCGAAAGAGTATGAAATTCTACATAATATATATTTTTTTCGTATTTTTCGACCGGTGATTAGGGCCGCAATAGCGATTAATTAAAAAAATGTCGATTTAAATGAACTATGAAAACAGACCTTAAAGAAACGCGAATATCTACTGACCGGCCACAGATAGAAGACTGGACGTTGCACCATTCGAAAGAGTATGAAATTCTACATAATATATATTTTTTTCGTATTTTTCGACCGGTAATTAGGGTCGCAATTAGCGATTAATTAAAAAAATGTCGATTTAACAGAAGCATGAAAACGGACCTCCAAAGAAACGCGAATATCTAGAGACCGCCCACAGATACAAGACTGCACGTTGCACCATTCGAAAGAGTATGAAATTCTACATAATATATATTTTTTTCGTATTTTTCGACCGGTAATTAGGGTCGCAATTAGCGATTAATTAAAAAAATGTCGATTTAAATGAACTATGAAAACAGACCTTAAAGAAACGCGAATATCTAGAGACCGCCCACAGATACAAGACTGCACGTTGCACCATTCGAAAGAGTATGAAATTCTACATAATATATATTTTTTTCGTATTTTTCGACCGGTGATTAGGGCCGCAATAGCGATTAATTAAAAAAATGTCGATTTAAATGAACTATGAAAACAGACCTTAAAGAAACGCGAATATCTACTGACCGGCCACAGATAGAAGACTGCACGTTGCACCATTCGAAAGAGTATGAAATTCTACATAATATATATTTTTTTCGTATTTTTCGACCGGTAATTAGGGTCGCAATAGCGATTAATTAAAAAAATGTCGATTTAAATGAACTATGAAAACAGACCTTAAAGAAACGCGAATATCTACTGACCGGCCACAGATAGAAGACTGCACGTTGCACCATTCGAAAGAGTATGAAATTCTACATAATATATATTTTTTTCGTATTTTTCGACCGGTAATTAGGGTCGCAATAGCGATTAATTAAAAAAATGTCGATTTAAATGAACTATGAAAACAGACCTTAAAGAAACGCGAATATCTACTGACCGGCCACAGATAGAAGACTGGACGTTGCACCATTCGAAAGAGTATGAAATTCTACATAATATATATTTTTTTCGTATTTTTCGACCGGTAATTAGGGTCGCAATTAGCGATTAATTAAAAAAATGTCGATTTAACAGAAGCATGAAAACGGACCTCCAAAGAAACGCGAATATCTAGAGACCGCCCACAGATACAAGACTGCACGTTGCACCATTCGAAAGAGTATGAAATTCTACATAATATATATTTTTTTCGTATTTTTCGACCGGTGATTAGGGTCGCAATAGCGATTAATTAAAAAAATGTCGATTTAAATGAACTATGAAAACAGACCTTAAAGAAACGCGAATATCTACTGACCGGCCACAGATAGAAGACTGGACGTTGCACCATTCGAAAGAGTATGAAATTCTACATAATATATATTTTTTTCGTATTTTTCGACCGGTAATTAGGGTCGCAATTAGCGATTAATTAAAAAAATGTCGATTTAACAGAAGCATGAAAACGGACCTCCAAAGAAACGCGAATATCTAGAGACCGCCCACAGATACAAGACTGCACGTTGCACCATTCGAAAGAGTATGAAATTCTACATAATATATATTTTTTTCGTATTTTTCGACCGGTAATTAGGGTCGCAATTAGCGATTAATTAAAAAAATGTCGATTTAACAGAAGCATGAAAACGGACCTCCAAAGAAACGCGAATATCTAGAGACCGCCCACAGATACAAGACTGCACGTTGCACCATTCGAAAGAGTATGAAATTCTACATAATATATATTTTTTTCGTATTTTTCGACCGGTGATTAGGGCCGCAATAGCGATTAATTAAAAAAATGTCGATTTAAATGAACTATGAAAACAGACCTTAAAGAAACGCGAATATCTACTGACCGGCCACAGATAGAAGACTGCACGTTGCACCATTCGAAAGAGTATGAAATTCTACATAATATATATTTTTTTCGTATTTTTCGACCGGTAATTAGGGTCGCAATTAGCGATTAATTAAAAAAATGTCGATTTAACAGAAGCATGAAAACGGACCTCCAAAGAAACGCGAATATCTAGAGACCGCCCACAGATACAAGACTGCACGTTGCACCATTCGAAAGAGTATGAAATTCTACATAATATATATTTTTTTCGTATTTTTCGACCGGTAATTAGGGTCGCAATTAGCGATTAATTAAAAAAATGTCGATTTAAATGAACTATGAAAACAGACCTTAAAGAAACGCGAATATCTACTGACCGGCCACAGATAGAAGACTGGACGTTGCACCATTCGAAAGAGTATGAAATTCTACATAATATATATTTTTTTCGTATTTTTCGACCGGTAATTAGGGTCGCAATTAGCGATTAATTAAAAAAATGTCGATTTAACAGAAGCATGAAAACGGACCTCCAAAGAAACGCGAATATCTAGAGACCGCCCACAGATACAAGACTGCACGTTGCACCATTCGAAAGAGTATGAAATTCTACATAATATATATTTTTTTCGTATTTTTCGACCGGTGATTAGGGCCGCAATAGCGATTAATTAAAAAAATGTCGATTTAAATGAACTATGAAAACAGACCTTAAAGAAACGCGAATATCTACTGACCGGCCACAGATAGAAGACTGCACGTTGCACCATTCGAAAGAGTATGAAATTCTACATAATATATATTTTTTTCGTATTTTTCGACCGGTAATTAGGGTCGCAATTAGCGATTAATTAAAAAAATGTCGATTTAACAGAAGCATGAAAACGGACCTCCAAAGAAACGCGAATATCTAGAGACCGCCCACAGATACAAGACTGCACGTTGCACCATTCGAAAGAGTATGAAATTCTACATAATATATATTTTTTTCGTATTTTTCGACCGGTAATTAGGGTCGCAATTAGCGATTAATTAAAAAAATGTCGATTTAACAGAAGCATGAAAACGGACCTCCAAAGAAACGCGAATATCTAGAGACCGCCCACAGATACAAGACTGCACGTTGCACCATTCGAAAGAGTATGAAATTCTACATAATATATATTTTTTTCGTATTTTTCGACCGGTAATTAGGGTCGCAATTAGCGATTAATTAAAAAAATGTCGATTTAACAGAAGCATGAAAACGGACCTCCAAAGAAACGCGAATATCTAGAGACCGCCCACAGATACAAGACTGCACGTTGCACCATTCGAAAGAGTATGAAATTCTACATAATATATATTTTTTTCGTATTTTTCGACCGGTGATTAGGGCCGCAATAGCGATTAATTAAAAAAATGTCGATTTAAATGAACTATGAAAACAGACCTTAAAGAAACGCGAATATCTACTGACCGGCCACAGATAGAAGACTGCACGTTGCACCATTCGAAAGAGTATGAAATTCTACATAATATATATTTTTTTCGTATTTTTCGACCGGTGATTAGGGCCGCAATAGCGATTAATTAAAAAAATGTCGATTTAAATGAACTATGAAAACAGACCTTAAAGAAACGCGAATATCTACTGACCGGCCACAGATAGAAGACTGGACGTTGCACCATTCGAAAGAGTATGAAATTCTACATAATATATATTTTTTTCGTATTTTTCGACCGGTAATTAGGGTCGCAATTAGCGATTAATTAAAAAAATGTCGATTTAACAGAAGCATGAAAACGGACCTCCAAAGAAACGCGAATATCTAGAGACCGCCCACAGATACAAGACTGCACGTTGCACCATTCGAAAGAGTATGAAATTCTACATAATATATATTTTTTTCGTATTTTTCGACCGGTGATTAGGGCCGCAATAGCGATTAATTAAAAAAATGTCGATTTAAATGAACTATGAAAACAGACCTTAAAGAAACGCGAATATCTACTGACCGGCCACAGATAGAAGACTGGACGTTGCACCATTCGAAAGAGTATGAAATTCTACATAATATATATTTTTTTCGTATTTTTCGACCGGTAATTAGGGTCGCAATTAGCGATTAATTAAAAAAATGTCGATTTAACAGAAGCATGAAAACGGACCTCCAAAGAAACGCGAATATCTAGAGACCGCCCACAGATACAAGACTGCACGTTGCACCATTCGAAAGAGTATGAAATTCTACATAATATATATTTTTTTCGTATTTTTCGACCGGTGATTAGGGCCGCAATAGCGATTAATTAAAAAAATGTCGATTTAAATGAACTATGAAAACAGACCTTAAAGAAACGCGAATATCTACTGACCGGCCACAGATAGAAGACTGCACGTTGCACCATTCGAAAGAGTATGAAATTCTACATAATATATATTTTTTTCGTATTTTTCGACCGGTAATTAGGGTCGCAATTAGCGATTAATTAAAAAAATGTCGATTTAACAGAAGCATGAAAACGGACCTCCAAAGAAACGCGAATATCTAGAGACCGCCCACAGATACAAGACTGCACGTTGCACCATTCGAAAGAGTATGAAATTCTACATAATATATATTTTTTTCGTATTTTTCGACCGGTAATTAGGGTCGCAATAGCGATTAATTAAAAAAATGTCGATTTAAATGAACTATGAAAACAGACCTTAAAGAAACGCGAATATCTACTGACCGGCCACAGATAGAAGACTGGACGTTGCACCATTCGAAAGAGTATGAAATTCTACATAATATATATTTTTTTCGTATTTTTCGACCGGTAATTAGGGTCGCAATTAGCGATTAATTAAAAAAATGTCGATTTAACAGAAGCATGAAAACGGACCTCCAAAGAAACGCGAATATCTAGAGACCGCCCACAGATACAAGACTGCACGTTGCACCATTCGAAAGAGTATGAAATTCTACATAATATATATTTTTTTCGTATTTTTCGACCGGTAATTAGGGTCGCAATTAGCGATTAATTAAAAAAATGTCGATTTAACAGAAGCATGAAAACGGACCTCCAAAGAAACGCGAATATCTAGAGACCGCCCACAGATACAAGACTGCACGTTGCACCATTCGAAAGAGTATGAAATTCTACATAATATATATTTTTTTCGTATTTTTCGACCGGTGATTAGGGCCGCAATAGCGATTAATTAAAAAAATGTCGATTT
This sequence comes from Acanthacorydalis orientalis, assembly GCA_034766995.1. Lineage (NCBI taxonomy): Eukaryota > Metazoa > Arthropoda > Insecta > Megaloptera > Corydalidae > Acanthacorydalis > Acanthacorydalis orientalis. The sequence goes on along the minus strand of CM068325.1, from coordinate 4,770,674 downwards.
AAATGAACTATGAAAACAGACCTTAAAGAAACGCGAATATCTACTGACCGGCCACAGATAGAAGACTGCACGTTGCACCATTCGAAAGAGTATGAAATTCTACATAATATATATTTTTTTCGTATTTTTCGACCGGTAATTAGGGTCGCAATTAGCGATTAATTAAAAAAATGTCGATTTAACAGAAGCATGAAAACGGACCTCCAAAGAAACGCGAATATCTAGAGACCGCCCACAGATACAAGACTGCACGTTGCACCATTCGAAAGAGTATGAAATTCTACATAATATATATTTTTTTCGTATTTTTCGACCGGTAATTAGGGTCGCAATAGCGATTAATTAAAAAAATGTCGATTTAAATGAACTATGAAAACAGACCTTAAAGAAACGCGAATATCTACTGACCGGCCACAGATAGAAGACTGGACGTTGCACCATTCGAAAGAGTATGAAATTCTACATAATATATATTTTTTTCGTATTTTTCGACCGGTAATTAGGGTCGCAATTAGCGATTAATTAAAAAAATGTCGATTTAACAGAAGCATGAAAACGGACCTCCAAAGAAACGCGAATATCTAGAGACCGCCCACAGATACAAGACTGCACGTTGCACCATTCGAAAGAGTATGAAATTCTACATAATATATATTTTTTTCGTATTTTTCGACCGGTGATTAGGGCCGCAATAGCGATTAATTAAAAAAATGTCGATTTAAATGAACTATGAAAACAGACCTTAAAGAAACGCGAATATCTACTGACCGGCCACAGATAGAAGACTGCACGTTGCACCATTCGAAAGAGTATGAAATTCTACATAATATATATTTTTTTCGTATTTTTCGACCGGTAATTAGGGTCGCAATTAGCGATTAATTAAAAAAATGTCGATTTAAATGAACTATGAAAACAGACCTTAAAGAAACGCGAATATCTACTGACCGGCCACAGATAGAAGACTGCACGTTGCACCATTCGAAAGAGTATGAAATTCTACATAATATATATTTTTTTCGTATTTTTCGACCGGTAATTAGGGTCGCAATTAGCGATTAATTAAAAAAATGTCGATTTAACAGAAGCATGAAAACGGACCTCCAAAGAAACGCGAATATCTAGAGACCGCCCACAGATACAAGACTGCACGTTGCACCATTCGAAAGAGTATGAAATTCTACATAATATATATTTTTTTCGTATTTTTCGACCGGTAATTAGGGTCGCAATTAGCGATTAATTAAAAAAATGTCGATTTAACAGAAGCATGAAAACGGACCTCCAAAGAAACGCGAATATCTAGAGACCGCCCACAGATACAAGACTGCACGTTGCACCATTCGAAAGAGTATGAAATTCTACATAATATATATTTTTTTCGTATTTTTCGACCGGTGATTAGGGCCGCAATAGCGATTAATTAAAAAAATGTCGATTTAAATGAACTATGAAAACAGACCTTAAAGAAACGCGAATATCTACTGACCGGCCACAGATAGAAGACTGCACGTTGCACCATTCGAAAGAGTATGAAATTCTACATAATATATATTTTTTTCGTATTTTTCGACCGGTAATTAGGGTCGCAATAGCGATTAATTAAAAAAATGTCGATTTAAATGAACTATGAAAACAGACCTTAAAGAAACGCGAATATCTACTGACCGGCCACAGATAGAAGACTGGACGTTGCACCATTCGAAAGAGTATGAAATTCTACATAATATATATTTTTTTCGTATTTTTCGACCGGTAATTAGGGTCGCAATTAGCGATTAATTAAAAAAATGTCGATTTAACAGAAGCATGAAAACGGACCTCCAAAGAAACGCGAATATCTAGAGACCGCCCACAGATACAAGACTGCACGTTGCACCATTCGAAAGAGTATGAAATTCTACATAATATATATTTTTTTCGTATTTTTCGACCGGTAATTAGGGTCGCAATTAGCGATTAATTAAAAAAATGTCGATTTAACAGAAGCATGAAAACGGACCTCCAAAGAAACGCGAATATCTAGAGACCGCCCACAGATACAAGACTGCACGTTGCACCATTCGAAAGAGTATGAAATTCTACATAATATATATTTTTTTCGTATTTTTCGACCGGTGATTAGGGCCGCAATAGCGATTAATTAAAAAAATGTCGATTTAAATGAACTATGAAAACAGACCTTAAAGAAACGCGAATATCTACTGACCGGCCACAGATAGAAGACTGCACGTTGCACCATTCGAAAGAGTATGAAATTCTACATAATATATATTTTTTTCGTATTTTTCGACCGGTAATTAGGGTCGCAATTAGCGATTAATTAAAAAAATGTCGATTTAACAGAAGCATGAAAACGGACCTCCAAAGAAACGCGAATATCTAGAGACCGCCCACAGATACAAGACTGCACGTTGCACCATTCGAAAGAGTATGAAATTCTACATAATATATATTTTTTTCGTATTTTTCGACCGGTAATTAGGGTCGCAATAGCGATTAATTAAAAAAATGTCGATTTAAATGAACTATGAAAACAGACCTTAAAGAAACGCGAATATCTACTGACCGGCCACAGATAGAAGACTGCACGTTGCACCATTCGAAAGAGTATGAAATTCTACATAATATATATTTTTTTCGTATTTTTCGACCGGTAATTAGGGTCGCAATTAGCGATTAATTAAAAAAATGTCGATTTAACAGAAGCATGAAAACGGACCTCCAAAGAAACGCGAATATCTAGAGACCGCCCACAGATACAAGACTGCACGTTGCACCATTCGAAAGAGTATGAAATTCTACATAATATATATTTTTTTCGTATTTTTCGACCGGTGATTAGGGCCGCAATAGCGATTAATTAAAAAAATGTCGATTTAAATGAACTATGAAAACAGACCTTAAAGAAACGCGAATATCTACTGACCGGCCACAGATAGAAGACTGCACGTTGCACCATTCGAAAGAGTATGAAATTCTACATAATATATATTTTTTTCGTATTTTTCGACCGGTAATTAGGGTCGCAATAGCGATTAATTAAAAAAATGTCGATTTAAATGAACTATGAAAACAGACCTTAAAGAAACGCGAATATCTACTGACCGGCCACAGATAGAAGACTGCACGTTGCACCATTCGAAAGAGTATGAAATTCTACATAATATATATTTTTTTCGTATTTTTCGACCGGTAATTAGGGTCGCAATTAGCGATTAATTAAAAAAATGTCGATTTAACAGAAGCATGAAAACGGACCTCCAAAGAAACGCGAATATCTAGAGACCGCCCACAGATACAAGACTGCACGTTGCACCATTCGAAAGAGTATGAAATTCTACATAATATATATTTTTTTCGTATTTTTCGACCGGTGATTAGGGCCGCAATAGCGATTAATTAAAAAAATGTCGATTTAAATGAACTATGAAAACAGACCTTAAAGAAACGCGAATATCTACTGACCGGCCACAGATAGAAGACTGCACGTTGCACCATTCGAAAGAGTATGAAATTCTACATAATATATATTTTTTTCGTATTTTTCGACCGGTAATTAGGGTCGCAATTAGCGATTAATTAAAAAAATGTCGATTTAACAGAAGCATGAAAACGGACCTCCAAAGAAACGCGAATATCTAGAGACCGCCCACAGATACAAGACTGCACGTTGCACCATTCGAAAGAGTATGAAATTCTACATAATATATATTTTTTTCGTATTTTTCGACCGGTGATTAGGGCCGCAATAGCGATTAATTAAAAAAATGTCGATTTAAATGAACTATGAAAACAGACCTTAAAGAAACGCGAATATCTACTGACCGGCCACAGATAGAAGACTGCACGTTGCACCATTCGAAAGAGTATGAAATTCTACATAATATATATTTTTTTCGTATTTTTCGACCGGTAATTAGGGTCGCAATAGCGATTAATTAAAAAAATGTCGATTTAAATGAACTATGAAAACAGACCTTAAAGAAACGCGAATATCTACTGACCGGCCACAGATAGAAGACTGCACGTTGCACCATTCGAAAGAGTATGAAATTCTACATAATATATATTTTTTTCGTATTTTTCGACCGGTAATTAGGGTCGCAATTAGCGATTAATTAAAAAAATGTCGATTTAACAGAAGCATGAAAACGGACCTCCAAAGAAACGCGAATATCTAGAGACCGCCCACAGATACAAGACTGCACGTTGCACCATTCGAAAGAGTATGAAATTCTACATAATATATATTTTTTTCGTATTTTTCGACCGGTGATTAGGGCCGCAATAGCGATTAATTAAAAAAATGTCGATTTAAATGAACTATGAAAACAGACCTTAAAGAAACGCGAATATCTACTGACCGGCCACAGATAGAAGACTGGACGTTGCACCATTCGAAAGAGTATGAAATTCTACATAATATATATTTTTTTCGTATTTTTCGACCGGTAATTAGGGTCGCAATTAGCGATTAATTAAAAAAATGTCGATTTAACAGAAGCATGAAAACGGACCTCCAAAGAAACGCGAATATCTAGAGACCGCCCACAGATACAAGACTGCACGTTGCACCATTCGAAAGAGTATGAAATTCTACATAATATATATTTTTTTCGTATTTTTCGACCGGTAATTAGGGTCGCAATTAGCGATTAATTAAAAAAATGTCGATTTAACAGAAGCATGAAAACGGACCTCCAAAGAAACGCGAATATCTAGAGACCGCCCACAGATACAAGACTGCACGTTGCACCATTCGAAAGAGTATGAAATTCTACATAATATATATTTTTTTCGTATTTTTCGACCGGTAATTAGGGTCGCAATTAGCGATTAATTAAAAAAATGTCGATTTAACAGAAGCATGAAAACGGACCTCCAAAGAAACGCGAATATCTAGAGACCGCCCACAGATACAAGACTGCACGTTGCACCATTCGAAAGAGTATGAAATTCTACATAATATATATTTTTTTCGTATTTTTCGACCGGTGATTAGGGCCGCAATAGCGATTAATTAAAAAAATGTCGATTTAAATGAACTATGAAAACAGACCTTAAAGAAACGCGAATATCTACTGACCGGCCACAGATAGAAGACTGCACGTTGCACCATTCGAAAGAGTATGAAATTCTACATAATATATATTTTTTTCGTATTTTTCGACCGGTGATTAGGGCCGCAATAGCGATTAATTAAAAAAATGTCGATTTAAATGAACTATGAAAACAGACCTTAAAGAAACGCGAATATCTACTGACCGGCCACAGATAGAAGACTGCACGTTGCACCATTCGAAAGAGTATGAAATTCTACATAATATATATTTTTTTCGTATTTTTCGACCGGTAATTAGGGTCGCAATAGCGATTAATTAAAAAAATGTCGATTTAAATGAACTATGAAAACAGACCTTAAAGAAACGCGAATATCTACTGACCGGCCACAGATAGAAGACTGCACGTTGCACCATTCGAAAGAGTATGAAATTCTACATAATATATATTTTTTTCGTATTTTTCGACCGGTAATTAGGGTCGCAATTAGCGATTAATTAAAAAAATGTCGATTTAAATGAACTATGAAAACAGACCTTAAAGAAACGCGAATATCTACTGACCGGCCACAGATAGAAGACTGGACGTTGCACCATTCGAAAGAGTATGAAATTCTACATAATATATATTTTTTTCGTATTTTTCGACCGGTAATTAGGGTCGCAATTAGCGATTAATTAAAAAAATGTCGATTTAACAGAAGCATGAAAACGGACCTCCAAAGAAACGCGAATATCTAGAGACCGCCCACAGATACAAGACTGCACGTTGCACCATTCGAAAGAGTATGAAATTCTACATAATATATATTTTTTTCGTATTTTTCGACCGGTGATTAGGGCCGCAATAGCGATTAATTAAAAAAATGTCGATTTAAATGAACTATGAAAACAGACCTTAAAGAAACGCGAATATCTACTGACCGGCCACAGATAGAAGACTGCACGTTGCACCATTCGAAAGAGTATGAAATTCTACATAATATATATTTTTTTCGTATTTTTCGACCGGTGATTAGGGCCGCAATAGCGATTAATTAAAAAAATGTCGATTTAAATGAACTATGAAAACAGACCTTAAAGAAACGCGAATATCTACTGACCGGCCACAGATAGAAGACTGCACGTTGCACCATTCGAAAGAGTATGAAATTCTACATAATATATATTTTTTTCGTATTTTTCGACCGGTAATTAGGGTCGCAATTAGCGATTAATTAAAAAAATGTCGATTTAACAGAAGCATGAAAACGGACCTCCAAAGAAACGCGAATATCTAGAGACCGCCCACAGATACAAGACTGCACGTTGCACCATTCGAAAGAGTATGAAATTCTACATAATATATATTTTTTTCGTATTTTTCGACCGGTAATTAGGGTCGCAATTAGCGATTAATTAAAAAAATGTCGATTTAACAGAAGCATGAAAACGGACCTCCAAAGAAACGCGAATATCTAGAGACCGCCCACAGATACAAGACTGCACGTTGCACCATTCGAAAGAGTATGAAATTCTACATAATATATATTTTTTTCGTATTTTTCGACCGGTAATTAGGGTCGCAATTAGCGATTAATTAAAAAAATGTCGATTTAACAGAAGCATGAAAACAGACCTTAAAGAAACGCGAATATCTAGAGACCGCCCACAGATACAAGACTGCACGTTGCACCATTCGAAAGAGTATGAAATTCTACATAATATATATTTTTTTCGTATTTTTCGACCGGTAATTAGGGTCGCAATTAGCGATTAATTAAAAAAATGTCGATTTAACAGAAGCATGAAAACGGACCTCCAAAGAAACGCGAATATCTAGAGACCGCCCACAGATACAAGACTGCACGTTGCACCATTCGAAAGAGTATGAAATTCTACATAATATATATTTTTTTCGTATTTTTCGACCGGTAATTAGGGTCGCAATTAGCGATTAATTAAAAAAATGTCGATTTAACAGAAGCATGAAAACGGACCTCCAAAGAAACGCGAATATCTAGAGACCGCCCACAGATACAAGACTGCACGTTGCACCATTCGAAAGAGTATGAAATTCTACATAATATATATTTTTTTCGTATTTTTCGACCGGTAATTAGGGTCGCAATTAGCGATTAATTAAAAAAATGTCGATTTAACAGAAGCATGAAAACGGACCTCCAAAGAAACGCGAATATCTAGAGACCGCCCACAGATACAAGACTGCACGTTGCACCATTCGAAAGAGTATGAAATTCTACATAATATATATTTTTTTCGTATTTTTCGACCGGTAATTAGGGTCGCAATTAGCGATTAATTAAAAAAATGTCGATTTAACAGAAGCATGAAAACGGACCTCCAAAGAAACGCGAATATCTAGAGACCGCCCACAGATACAAGACTGCACGTTGCACCATTCGAAAGAGTATGAAATTCTACATAATATATATTTTTTTCGTATTTTTCGACCGGTAATTAGGGTCGCAATTAGCGATTAATTAAAAAAATGTCGATTTAACAGAAGCATGAAAACGGACCTCCAAAGAAACGCGAATATCTAGAGACCGCCCACAGATACAAGACTGCACGTTGCACCATTCGAAAGAGTATGAAATTCTACATAATATATATTTTTTTCGTATTTTTCGACCGGTAATTAGGGTCGCAATTAGCGATTAATTAAAAAAATGTCGATTTAACAGAAGCATGAAAACGGACCTCCAAAGAAACGCGAATATCTAGAGACCGCCCACAGATACAAGACTGCACGTTGCACCATTCGAAAGAGTATGAAATTCTACATAATATATATTTTTTTCGTATTTTTCGACCGGTGATTAGGGCCGCAATAGCGATTAATTAAAAAAATGTCGATTTAAATGAACTATGAAAACAGACCTTAAAGAAACGCGAATATCTACTGACCGGCCACAGATAGAAGACTGCACGTTGCACCATTCGAAAGAGTATGAAATTCTACATAATATATATTTTTTTCGTATTTTTCGACCGGTAATTAGGGTCGCAATAGCGATTAATTAAAAAAATGTCGATTTAAATGAACTATGAAAACAGACCTTAAAGAAACGCGAATATCTACTGACCGGCCACAGATAGAAGACTGCACGTTGCACCATTCGAAAGAGTATGAAATTCTACATAATATATATTTTTTTCGTATTTTTCGACCGGTAATTAGGGTCGCAATTAGCGATTAATTAAAAAAATGTCGATTTAACAGAAGCATGAAAACGGACCTCCAAAGAAACGCGAATATCTAGAGACCGCCCACAGATACAAGACTGCACGTTGCACCATTCGAAAGAGTATGAAATTCTACATAATATATATTTTTTTCGTATTTTTCGACCGGTGATTAGGGCCGCAATAGCGATTAATTAAAAAAATGTCGATTTAAATGAACTATGAAAACAGACCTTAAAGAAACGCGAATATCTACTGACCGGCCACAGATAGAAGACTGCACGTTGCACCATTCGAAAGAGTATGAAATTCTACATAATATATATTTTTTTCGTATTTTTCGACCGGTAATTAGGGTCGCAATTAGCGATTAATTAAAAAAATGTCGATTTAACAGAAGCATGAAAACGGACCTCCAAAGAAACGCGAATATCTAGAGACCGCCCACAGATACAAGACTGCACGTTGCACCATTCGAAAGAGTATGAAATTCTACATAATATATATTTTTTTCGTATTTTTCGACCGGTAATTAGGGTCGCAATTAGCGATTAATTAAAAAAATGTCGATTTAACAGAAGCATGAAAACGGACCTCCAAAGAAACGCGAATATCTAGAGACCGCCCACAGATACAAGACTGCACGTTGCACCATTCGAAAGAGTATGAAATTCTACATAATATATATTTTTTTCGTATTTTTCGACCGGTGATTAGGGCCGCAATAGCGATTAATTAAAAAAATGTCGATTTAAATGAACTATGAAAACAGACCTTAAAGAAACGCGAATATCTACTGACCGGCCACAGATAGAAGACTGCACGTTGCACCATTCGAAAGAGTATGAAATTCTACATAATATATATTTTTTTCGTATTTTTCGACCGGTAATTAGGGTCGCAATTAGCGATTAATTAAAAAAATGTCGATTTAACAGAAGCATGAAAACGGACCTCCAAAGAAACGCGAATATCTAGAGACCGCCCACAGATACAAGACTGCACGTTGCACCATTCGAAAGAGTATGAAATTCTACATAATATATATTTTTTTCGTATTTTTCGACCGGTAATTAGGGTCGCAATTAGCGATTAATTAAAAAAATGTCGATTTAACAGAAGCATGAAAACGGACCTCCAAAGAAACGCGAATATCTAGAGACCGCCCACAGATACAAGACTGCACGTTGCACCATTCGAAAGAGTATGAAATTCTACATAATATATATTTTTTTCGTATTTTTCGACCGGTAATTAGGGTCGCAATTAGCGATTAATTAAAAAAATGTCGATTTAAATGAACTATGAAAACAGACCTTAAAGAAACGCGAATATCTACTGACCGGCCACAGATAGAAGACTGCACGTTGCACCATTCGAAAGAGTATGAAATTCTACATAATATATATTTTTTTCGTATTTTTCGACCGGTAATTAGGGTCGCAATTAGCGATTAATTAAAAAAATGTCGATTTAACAGAAGCATGAAAACGGACCTCCAAAGAAACGCGAATATCTAGAGACCGCCCACAGATACAAGACTGCACGTTGCACCATTCGAAAGAGTATGAAATTCTACATAATATATATTTTTTTCGTATTTTTCGACCGGTAATTAGGGTCGCAATTAGCGATTAATTAAAAAAATGTCGATTTAACAGAAGCATGAAAACGGACCTCCAAAGAAACGCGAATATCTAGAGACCGCCCACAGATACAAGACTGCACGTTGCACCATTCGAAAGAGTATGAAATTCTACATAATATATATTTTTTTCGTATTTTTCGACCGGTGATTAGGGCCGCAATAGCGATTAATTAAAAAAATGTCGATTTAAATGAACTATGAAAACAGACCTTAAAGAAACGCGAATATCTACTGACCGGCCACAGATAGAAGACTGCACGTTGCACCATTCGAAAGAGTATGAAATTCTACATAATATATATTTTTTTCGTATTTTTCGACCGGTAATTAGGGTCGCAATTAGCGATTAATTAAAAAAATGTCGATTTAACAGAAGCATGAAAACGGACCTCCAAAGAAACGCGAATATCTAGAGACCGCCCACAGATACAAGACTGCACGTTGCACCATTCGAAAGAGTATGAAATTCTACATAATATATATTTTTTTCGTATTTTTCGACCGGTGATTAGGGCCGCAATAGCGATTAATTAAAAAAATGTCGATTTAAATGAACTATGAAAACAGACCTTAAAGAAACGCGAATATCTACTGACCGGCCACAGATAGAAGACTGCACGTTGCACCATTCGAAAGAGTATGAAATTCTACATAATATATATTTTTTTCGTATTTTTCGACCGGTAATTAGGGTCGCAATTAGCGATTAATTAAAAAAATGTCGATTTAACAGAAGCATGAAAACGGACCTCCAAAGAAACGCGAATATCTAGAGACCGCCCACAGATACAAGACTGCACGTTGCACCATTCGAAAGAGTATGAAATTCTACATAATATATATTTTTTTCGTATTTTTCGACCGGTGATTAGGGCCGCAATAGCGATTAATTAAAAAAATGTCGATTTAAATGAACTATGAAAACAGACCTTAAAGAAACGCGAATATCTACTGACCGGCCACAGATAGAAGACTGCACGTTGCACCATTCGAAAGAGTATGAAATTCTACATAATATATATTTTTTTCGTATTTTTCGACCGGTGATTAGGGTCGCAATAGCGATTAATTAAAAAAATGTCGATTTAAATGAACTATGAAAACAGACCTTAAAGAAACGCGAATATCTACTGACCGGCCACAGATAGAAGACTGCACGTTGCACCATTCGAAAGAGTATGAAATTCTACATAATATATATTTTTTTCGTATTTTTCGACCGGTAATTAGGGTCGCAATTAGCGATTAATTAAAAAAATGTCGATTTAACAGAAGCATGAAAACGGACCTCCAAAGAAACGCGAATATCTAGAGACCGCCCACAGATAGAAGACTGCACGTTGCACCATTCGAAAGAGTATGAAATTCTACATAATATATATTTTTTTCGTATTTTTCGACCGGTGATTAGGGCCGCAATAGCGATTAATTAAAAAAATGTCGATTTAAATGAACTATGAAAACAGACCTTAAAGAAACGCGAATATCTACTGACCGGCCACAGATAGAAGACTGCACGTTGCACCATTCGAAAGAGTATGAAATTCTACATAATATATATTTTTTTCGTATTTTTCGACCGGTAATTAGGGTCGCAATTAGCGATTAATTAAAAAAATGTCGATTTAACAGAAGCATGAAAACGGACCTCCAAAGAAACGCGAATATCTAGAGACCGCCCACAGATACAAGACTGCACGTTGCACCATTCGAAAGAGTATGAAATTCTACATAATATATATTTTTTTCGTATTTTTCGACCGGTAATTAGGGTCGCAATTAGCGATTAATTAAAAAAATGTCGATTTAACAGAAGCATGAAAACGGACCTCCAAAGAAACGCGAATATCTAGAGACCGCCCACAGATACAAGACTGCACGTTGCACCATTCGAAAGAGTATGAAATTCTACATAATATATATTTTTTTCGTATTTTTCGACCGGTAATTAGGGTCGCAATTAGCGATTAATTAAAAAAATGTCGATTTAACAGAAGCATGAAAACGGACCTCCAAAGAAACGCGAATATCTAGAGACCGCCCACAGATACAAGACTGCACGTTGCACCATTCGAAAGAGTATGAAATTCTACATAATATATATTTTTTTCGTATTTTTCGACCGGTAATTAGGGTCGCAATTAGCGATTAATTAAAAAAATGTCGATTTAACAGAAGCATGAAAACGGACCTCCAAAGAAACGCGAATATCTAGAGACCGCCCACAGATACAAGACTGCACGTTGCACCATTCGAAAGAGTATGAAATTCTACATAATATATATTTTTTTCGTATTTTTCGACCGGTAATTAGGGTCGCAATTAGCGATTAATTAAAAAAATGTCGATTTAACAGAAGCATGAAAACGGACCTCCAAAGAAACGCGAATATCTAGAGACCGCCCACAGATACAAGACTGCACGTTGCACCATTCGAAAGAGTATGAAATTCTACATAATATATATTTTTTTCGTATTTTTCGACCGGTAATTAGGGTCGCAATAGCGATTAATTAAAAAAATGTCGATTTAAATGAACTATGAAAACAGACCTTAAAGAAACGCGAATATCTACTGACCGGCCACAGATAGAAGACTGCACGTTGCACCATTCGAAAGAGTATGAAATTCTACATAATATATATTTTTTTCGTATTTTTCGACCGGTAATTAGGGTCGCAATAGCGATTAATTAAAAAAATGTCGATTTAAATGAACTATGAAAACAGACCTTAAAGAAACGCGAATATCTACTGACCGGCCACAGATAGAAGACTGGACGTTGCACCATTCGAAAGAGTATGAAATTCTACATAATATATATTTTTTTCGTATTTTTCGACCGGTAATTAGGGTCGCAATAGCGATTAATTAAAAAAATGTCGATTTAAATGAACTATGAAAACAGACCTTAAAGAAACGCGAATATCTACTGACCGGCCACAGATAGAAGACTGCACGTTGCACCATTCGAAAGAGTATGAAATTCTACATAATATATATTTTTTTCGTATTTTTCGACCGGTAATTAGGGTCGCAATTAGCGATTAATTAAAAAAATGTCGATTTAACAGAAGCATGAAAACGGACCTCCAAAGAAACGCGAATATCTAGAGACCGCCCACAGATACAAGACTGCACGTTGCACCATTCGAAAGAGTATGAAATTCTACATAATATATATTTTTTTCGTATTTTTCGACCGGTGATTAGGGCCGCAATAGCGATTAATTAAAAAAATGTCGATTTAAATGAACTATGAAAACAGACCTTAAAGAAACGCGAATATCTACTGACCGGCCACAGATAGAAGACTGCACGTTGCACCATTCGAAAGAGTATGAAATTCTACATAATATATATTTTTTTCGTATTTTTCGACCGGTAATTAGGGTCGCAATTAGCGATTAATTAAAAAAATGTCGATTTAACAGAAGCATGAAAACGGACCTCCAAAGAAACGCGAATATCTAGAGACCGCCCACAGATACAAGACTGCACGTTGCACCATTCGAAAGAGTATGAAATTCTACATAATATATATTTTTTTCGTATTTTTCGACCGGTAATTAGGGTCGCAATTAGCGATTAATTAAAAAAATGTCGATTTAACAGAAGCATGAAAACGGACCTCCAAAGAAACGCGAATATCTAGAGACCGCCCACAGATACAAGACTGCACGTTGCACCATTCGAAAGAGTATGAAATTCTACATAATATATATTTTTTTCGTATTTTTCGACCGGTAATTAGGGTCGCAATTAGCGATTAATTAAAAAAATGTCGATTTAACAGAAGCATGAAAACGGACCTCCAAAGAAACGCGAATATCTAGAGACCGCCCACAGATACAAGACTGCACGTTGCACCATTCGAAAGAGTATGAAATTCTACATAATATATATTTTTTTCGTATTTTTCGACCGGTGATTAGGGCCGCAATAGCGATTAATTAAAAAAATGTCGATTTAAATGAACTATGAAAACAGACCTTAAAGAAACGCGAATATCTACTGACCGGCCACAGATAGAAGACTGCACGTTGCACCATTCGAAAGAGTATGAAATTCTACATAATATATATTTTTTTCGTATTTTTCGACCGGTAATTAGGGTCGCAATAGCGATTAATTAAAAAAATGTCGATTTAAATGAACTATGAAAACAGACCTTAAAGAAACGCGAATATCTACTGACCGGCCACAGATAGAAGACTGCACGTTGCACCATTCGAAAGAGTATGAAATTCTACATAATATATATTTTTTTCGTATTTTTCGACCGGTAATTAGGGTCGCAATTAGCGATTAATTAAAAAAATGTCGATTTAACAGAAGCATGAAAACGGACCTCCAAAGAAACGCGAATATCTAGAGACCGCCCACAGATACAAGACTGCACGTTGCACCATTCGAAAGAGTATGAAATTCTACATAATATATATTTTTTTCGTATTTTTCGACCGGTGATTAGGGCCGCAATAGCGATTAATTAAAAAAATGTCGATTTAAATGAACTATGAAAACAGACCTTAAAGAAACGCGAATATCTACTGACCGGCCACAGATAGAAGACTGCACGTTGCACCATTCGAAAGAGTATGAAATTCTACATAATATATATTTTTTTCGTATTTTTCGACCGGTAATTAGGGTCGCAATAGCGATTAATTAAAAAAATGTCGATTTAAATGAACTATGAAAACAGACCTTAAAGAAACGCGAATATCTACTGACCGGCCACAGATAGAAGACTGCACGTTGCACCATTCGAAAGAGTATGAAATTCTACATAATATATATTTTTTTCGTATTTTTCGACCGGTGATTAGGGCCGCAATAGCGATTAATTAAAAAAATGTCGATTTAAATGAACTATGAAAACAGACCTTAAAGAAACGCGAATATCTACTGACCGCCCACAGATACAAGACTGCACGTTGCACCATTCGAAAGAGTATGAAATTCTACATAATATATATTTTTTTCGTATTTTTCGACCGGTAATTAGGGTCGCAATTAGCGATTAATTAAAAAAATGTCGATTTAACAGAAGCATGAAAACGGACCTCCAAAGAAACGCGAATATCTAGAGACCGCCCACAGATACAAGACTGCACGTTGCACCATTCGAAAGAGTATGAAATTCTACATAATATATATTTTTTTCGTATTTTTCGACCGGTAATTAGGGTCGCAATTAGCGATTAATTAAAAAAATGTCGATTTAACAGAAGCATGAAAACGGACCTCCAAAGAAACGCGAATATCTAGAGACCGCCCACAGATACAAGACTGCACGTTGCACCATTCGAAAGAGTATGAAATTCTACATAATATATATTTTTTTCGTATTTTTCGACCGGTAATTAGGGTCGCAATTAGCGATTAATTAAAAAAATGTCGATTTAACAGAAGCATGAAAACGGACCTCCAAAGAAACGCGAATATCTAGAGACCGCCCACAGATACAAGACTGCACGTTGCACCATTCGAAAGAGTATGAAATTCTACATAATATATATTTTTTTCGTATTTTTCGACCGGTAATTAAGGCCGAAATTAGCGATTAATTAATAAAAAATATTCCGTTAGATGAAACCGTGTCGATTCCACTCGACATGCACTCGAGAAACGGGCATGTGATGCCGTCACTCGTTGTGGGATCGATACCGACGCCGATATTTAAATTAAAAAAAACTGGAAAGAGGGGGAGGGGGTGGAAGAGTCGGGTGGCACGCGAAACGAACGAGACACGGCAACGTGACGTGTCGGCTCGGAGTGGAAACGACGCCGACGTCGACGTGCACGCGATACGAATCGACGATCTAGCGTGCTGTCCGATCGGGGCACAGTCTCGAATCGGGTCGGATTCCTACGTGGGACGACGTTACGGACGTCGTCGAACGAGGGCGAAGCCCCTCCCGGGTTCAGATCGATCGGAAAGTGATTCAGGGCCGTCCGAACGGCACGGAAAGCGATCAAGGATGTGCGCGTTCTAGTTCCAGTGATCGATGGCGTCACCGTTCCGAATGACCAATCTAGTTCCAGTCGGAGACATGTTTGCATGGCGTCATCGTCACGCAAATAGCCCGATCATTAATTAATGCGGTCCGCGAACGGCATTCTTGCTAAGCGGCGGGCCCGTGTGTGTGTGTACGTGCGCGTTGTGTATCGATCAAGGTGTGCCAGGTGTGCAAACAAACACACGGACGGAGGGAGGGAGGGAGAACGAGAAACAAATGAATGCTGAATAGACAGTCTTCTGGACACACGGAGCGCCTGATCTATCATTGTCCGTGCGATATTCAAATCAGACTAACTGAAAGATCTATATGGATCTATATTGAAACTATAAGATCAATATGGATCTGGATCTATATCGAAACTATAAGATCTATATGGATCTGCATGGATCTATATCGAAACTATAAGATCTATGTGGATGTAATTAAGGCCGTAATTAGCGATTAATTAAAAAAAATGTCGATTTAACACGACTATGAAAATGAAATTCAAAGAAACGCGTATATGTAGGGAACGGATACAGATAGAGGAATGATCTTTACACTGTTCGAAAGAGGGTGAAATTCTCTGCATTACAGATTTTTTTCGTTAATTTAGACTGGTAATTAAGCCCGTAATTAGCGATTAATAAAAAAAAAACGTCCATTTAACAGAACTACGAAAATTCAATTCAAAGAAACGCGAATATCTAGAGACCGGCCACAGATAGAAGACTGCACATTGCGTCATTCGAAAGAGAGTGAAATTCTCTATAACATATCTTTTTTTCACGAATTAATACCAAAAAACAAGGCCGCAATTAGCGATTAATTAAAAAAAATGTCGATTTAACAGAACTATGAAAATGAAATTCAAAGAAATGCGAATATTTAGAGAACGGATACAGATAGAGGATCGATCTTTACACCGTTCGAAAGAGGACGAAATTCTCTACATAACACATTTTTTTCAATAATTTTGGTCGGTAATTAAGGTCGCAATTAGCAATTAAAAACTATGAAAACGGCCTCCAAAGAAACGCGAATATCTAGAGACCGGTCACAGACACAAGACTGCACGTTACGTCATCGGAAAGAGAACGAAATTCTCTACAACGTACGTTCTTCGCATGGATTTACATCGATAATTAAGGCCGCAGTCGGCGATTAATTAAAAAGGAAAAAAAACGTAGATCTAATCCGAGTGCGCCACTGACCGTAACAATCGTTTCTGCGGTTTGTGCATAGCTACTGATAAACAATTGCGATTTGTTTTATACTAGTGTGACTGGATTTTCACTTATGTATCTCTAGTCATTGAGGTCACCGTTCAAATGCAATTGTTTTAACACATTTTCGATAACGAGTGCGCGATTTTAAAGTCGTTTTCTCTGGCTTGAAAACTTTTCTGGAAAACATTCGATGGCGGTACATGAATTTAATCTGTTTATATATATATATATATATATATATATATATATATATATATAAGGAAGAAGGAAAAAAAAACAGATCCAGAAGAGAGAGATTCGAAAGACACTCACCAGTGTGACGATGTCGCCGGGACACCTGGCTGCTATCTCCTTGAGCCGCGCGTACAGGACGTCTAGGAGCCCCCTGTAGCGCAGGTTCATCGCGTCGAGCTCGCGGGTCACGAGGTCGACGCCGTTCAGCGCACCGGCGGCGCCGGCGCCGACGCCTGCCGACGGGTGCTGCTGCCTGTGACCGTCCAGCGACGGGTGGACTTCGTCGAGCAACCAGTCTCTATATCGTTGGAGACGGGACGCGTAGATCTGGCGAAATGGGTTAGCGCTATGGTTACGTTGTTAGTGGTTACGATTTAGTACTATTAGTATAGAGTCCTCTGGCGCGTGCGCCTCGTCGTCGGTCGACCGGAACGGGAAGCGCTCGAGCGGATTCGGTCGAACCGCGTCGTCCATGTCAAGCACGGCACTGGTCTTCCCCGGCCGGGGATGATTGCACGCCGGCCTGGATCCGCCAAATCGACATTCTAGCAATCCACGACGAGTATACTCGTCGTGGATTGGCCGGATTCCTTCACGCCGGGACGAGTATACTCGTCGCGTGGAGAAAAGTGAGTAAGGTTCGGTATCTAGATCGAGGCATTTAGGACGAACTGAGGATGTACTCGAAAACATTATCGTCCTCCGCGGGAGTTTTTCCGATTGTCGAAATCGGTGATCGATTGAAAAAAAATGGCCGATCGGACAGGACGATGAAGAATGATTTCAGAGAAATGAGGATATCTAGAGAACCGATACGGATGGAGGATTGATCTTTACACCGTTCGAAAGAGGATGAAATTTTCTAGATCACAGATTTTTTTTATTGATTTCGACCGACAATTAAGGCCGCAGTTAGCAATTAATTAGAAAAAAGTCGAGATTTAACAGAACCATGAGAACGGAATTCCAAAAACCACGAAGATCTAGAGAGCGGTTATAGATGGAGGATTTCCGCTTACGCCATTCGAAAGGGCATACAATTCTCTACATTCTACACTTTTTTCATTGATTTCGACCGACAATTAAGGCAGCAATCAGCTATCATTTTAAATTTCGCGTTAAATTTCTACACGGGACCGGCGATCCGGGGAATGGACTCGAACAGTGCCGTGCTCGACTGTCTTCTAAGGAGATCCGGCCGATAGTCTTCCAGTAGACGATCACAGATCGTTCTCGATCGTTGCCGACCTACGATTTACTGTTCCCCACACGTACAACCGGGCCGGTCGTCCCGAAAGGGCAGGACGCCGGCCATCCACCGGACCGGGATTCCGGTCCGGTCTCCAGATCGCGCCGCTCGAGCGTTCCGTCGTTCGGTCCGGGGAACTGGTACGATACGGCACGAATATATACACGGAGATACTTAAGACTACCCGAAAGCACTTCCCACAACCACAATTTAACGGAAGCGTGCACATGCGAGCGGCATGCTGGACCGGTAAGAAACGACGAGAGAGTGAGTGAGACGGGGAACGGACCGGACGTCGATTCGTGTCGGGCCGGCCGCACTCGCGATCCGCTTTTTAATATGTCGAAGATTAATTCCGAAATTATTGTTGTTAAACGTTTCTCTTGTTAGAAGGTCGGCGGCGGCGGCGCGTCCGTCGTTACCGTCGTTTCCGGCGGTCCTGGGAGTCGGACGGGTCGGGATCGACGGACCGGGTGGATCGGAAGGGCGCGGGGAACGCGTCTACGCGCACACACACACGGGCCGATTCGGATCGGCGTGGGGCGGCACGGTCTCGGGGACCGCGCCCGGTCGCGGACCGTCATCTCACCTTTCCTTCCCGGACGAACCTCCCGCCGTTCATGTTCACGTGCTCGATCCGGGGCGCCCGTTCGACTACGGTGTGCAGGAACGTCTGTGGAACAATAAGAACGACGGTGAGCGGTCGTAGAGAAGATCTATCGATCGTAGAGAAGATCTATCGATCGTCTGACTCACTTTGGTCGGCTCGAGGTGCTCCTTCGCCCGCTCGCCGATCGACGGCATGCTGTTCAGCTTCGCGTACGACTCATCGAGCCAGCCCTCCTCGGTCTCGTGCGACTTCTTGTAGCTCTTCAGCAGCCCGTACGCGGTCTCGCAGCTCTTCAGTCTGCGACACGAGAGAGATAGAACCGTTTCGTCCGATCGTCCGGAGAGAGAGAGTGTGAGATACTAACCGGTCGACGAGCTGGCCGCACACGTTGCTCCAGCGCGTGTTCAGCCTGCCGACCTCCTGCTCGACGCGCTCGACGTCCGGGTGCGGGCCGCGCGTCGAGCCGAACGACCTCGACTTCTCGGTCAGCCGCCTCACGTTGTCGCAGTCGTCGTTCAGCTGGTCCATCGCGACCTGCTGGTGCCCGACGGCCGTCTGCATCGACAGCAGCTCCTCGTGGATCGACTGCAGCGACTCGCGGTCGCCGGGCATGTCGCCGTACGACGCGAGCCGCGTCTCGAAGTCGGTGATCGCGCCCGTCGCGTCGTCGACGCCCGTCATCACGATCTCGACGCACTTCAAGCTGGAAACAGAGACGGGACCGCTGTACTCTCGGCGGAAACGGGCAGAAAATCACATGTTCGAAATTCTAAAGAGTCGATCTCGATGGAACGGACTAGGGGTGTGAAGGACCGGATAAGTATATACACACCGCTCCACGTATATGCTCGACATCTCCCACAGGAAGTCCCACTTCTCGGTGGCGCGCTCGAGCTGCCTCTTCATCTGCGGCGTCTTCAGCGCGATCGACCTGAACGTCTCGCGCGCCTGCTCGACGTCCGGCCCGAGCGACTTGAGCCGCGTGTCGAACTCCTTGTGCTCGAACACGTGCTGCTCGAGCGTGTCGATCGTGCGCGGCAGCGGCGCCTGCAGCCGCGACTTGAGCACGCGCTCGGCCTCGTCGAGCGACGTCTGCAGCGATCCGATCTGATCGCTGAAGATCCTCGACGCGTTCTTGCTCTCCTCTTCGGCGCGCGCGCGCTTCTCGAACTCGTCGAACAGACGGTTCACCTCTTCCATCTCGCGACGGAGCCGCCGCAGCTGCGGGTCGGCCGGATCGCCCTCGGCGAGCAGCTTGTCGGCGTCCTCGTTCAGCGCTCTCCGGATCGCGTTCCGCTGCTCGGCGCCCATCGCGACGAACTGCGCGAGGTCCCAGCTCTTGACGACCTGCAACGCCGAGCGGACCGTATAGCGGACCGGGCGCGGATCTCGAGATCTCGAAGGGTTTACCTTTATCGTCGCGAAGATCATGTTCTGTCTCATGCGCAGCTGCTTCTTCTGCCAGAGCGCTATCGAGCGGTCGAACTGACGGCGGAGACGTTCGACGGCGTCGAGCGCTTCCTTGTCCGGCGGCGGGATCACGAAGCAGACGCCCGGGACCTGCGACTCGACGCCGGTCGCGCTCTGGACGCGCCACTTGACGCGACCGGAGTTGTCGTGCAGCGTGCACTCTTCTCCTTTCTGTATGACCATCTGTGTGAAAAAAAGAGATGATTTAGAGAGAGATGCGGTCGAAACGAGTCGCTTGGACGTGGACACGGTGCGGCGGCATCGAGCCACTGCCCCGGCACGGCAAATTCCCAACGGAACACTTACATTCGCTTGCTTGTACGAGCAAGCGGCCCGGACCGGTATGGGCCTCGTCACGGGCTGCCTGCGCAGCTTGAGCGGCACGATCGTGGCGGCCGTTTCGGTCAATCGCTGCACGTTCTCGGAGAACGAGTTCAGCTCGTCCCGGAGCTCTTGCATGCCTCTCAGCAGCGTCTCGCCCTGATCGAGCGTGAAGTCGCACACGCTGTACTCGGTGTTCATCGTCTCGTCGCGGCTGAAAGGCAAAAAAACATCCGTGACGACAATCCGAAGGTATCTCCGTCGTTTCGAGCCCGCAGGCGGCCAGTTCCGGCGTTTCCGCCGTCTCCGGGTAGACTCTCTGGACGACCCTGTCGACCCGACCTCTACCCGAGACTGAACGCGGCCGCCCGAACGGCTCGAAATGACGGACGGAGAGAACTGGGCCAGCCCTTCGGAACACACTCACTCCTGGATCCACTTCTCGGCGCTCTTGATCTCCTTGAAGAACTGCTGGTGGTTGACCGCGTGCTTCAGGTGTATCTCGAGACAGAGCGTCAGCTGCAGCACCCACGCCCACTGCGCCTGCATCGCGGACATGTACGCCTCGATCGTCTTCGTCGCCGGATGGTGCTGCAGGACGAGCGCCTCGCCGCGGTCCTGCACGGCCGTGAACTGGATCTCGCGCTTCTCGAGCTCGTTCATCAGCGACTGAAACAGAAGCGGCGGTCACGTATTCAGGCCGCGACGGTCTCCGCGGACTGTTTCAGAGAGAGAACACCGAGAACACGACTTCGAATGAAAAACGAATTACCTCGAATCCTGAACCGAACGTATGCTTCAAAACGGAAAAGAGAGAGATCATAATATATAAGAAATCGATCATTAATGGTAGAGACAGAGAGAGAGAGAGTGCTTTGAAACGGATCAAGCGTGAAGGAAAAAAAAAAGAAGTGCGACGGTCGTCAGAACTGAATGAGAAACAAACGAATCGTTTCATTGTTTCACAGCAGTAAACTCGGTTAACTGATGATGTTTTTCGATGAAAACTGCGGTTTATCGGCGGACAGGATGATTTTTAATTAGCTGGACGTCGAGGTCGATCCTTACACTAGCTATTAGTACCGAAACGATACGTTTATTGCGAGAAAATAAAGAAATATGATCAAAAAACTCATGGCAGGTGTTTGTAAATAAAAAACACTGTGTTAACCGAGCTTACTGGATCGTTACGGTTTTAATTCGTTAACCTGTTACCTGCGTGGTGTAATACAGGAACTATTACAGATTTCAATGCATGAACATGAAAATATATCATTGAGAAAACATCAAACTGCAATTACTTGTCCCTCCTGACGAGCATGCTCGTCCTGACGGATAAACTGCTTTTTAATCAGGACGAGTATACTTGTCCCACACGGCTAAAAGGTTAAACGAATTTTTTTTTCTCTCCGGTCGAAAGAAGGAGGCGACAGTCGGGGAAATTCACCTCGTGGTAAACTTCGACGGCGGCCAGGTTCAGGTTCTTGTCCGACCAATCTCTCGCGACCTCGACCTCCTCCTTCTCGTTCAGCCAGACGAGCTCGTTCGTCGCCGACTGGACGAAATCGAGCAGACTGTCGAGGTCCGACAGGCGGTTGTTCGATATAGCGAGCAGCTCGGCGTACAGCTTCTGCAGCTGCGCGAGGTGCTGGTTGTACAGCGCGAGCTCGTCGCCGGCGAAGTTGTGCTTCGCCTTCGCGCACGCCTCGACCTTCGTGTGGAACTGGTCGATCTGCTTGTGCTCGCGCTGGTGCCGGCCGAGCTCGGACTCGACCGTCGGCAGGTCGTGGCCGTAGTCGGCCTCCTGCAGCTGTTTCTGTAACGGGACGAGACGGCGTTTAGTCGAAACGGACCGTGCAAGGATCACTCCGGTCGGACACTTACGAGCTTATCTTTGCACCACTCGGTGCACTCCTGCAGCTGATGGAAGTGAGAGTTCGTGTCGACGAGGCGCGTCTCGAGGACGGTCCGCGTGTGTCTAGTCACGGTCCGCTCCTCGACGGGGAACGAGAGGCTCGACAGCGGCGCCAGGATCTTCTTGTGGAACAACGAACGGAGATTCACCCATCTCTGGTGCAGTTTCGTGATTCTAAACAGTGAAACTCCCATCAGTTCTATGCGGAAAGGGAAAATTACATTGCACGGAACTCTCTAGCAGGCGGTGAAACTACCCGGTATATAAAATTGGTCGGTAGGAAAATAATTGCGGTGAAATATGCCAATTTGAAGGTTATAAACAGTAATTATTTTTCTACCGACTTGGTATATTAGTTCGGTAGAATAATAATTGCGGTAATTTATATGATTTTGAATGTTATTAACAGCAATTATTTTTTTATCGAACTAATAAATGTATTAATTAATACGGTAGGATAATAATTGCGGTAATTTAAATAAATCTGATGGTTACAAACCGCAATTATTCTTCTACCGACCGAAGCGTTCCACTCGTCCGGCCCGAACGAGTCTACACCGCCGCGGCTACAGAAGTCCCACTACAACAATTCGGAGCAATAGCTACTGACCTTTTGTGTAATTCCGGTGCTTGTGCGTATCTCCCATCGCGCAGCGTCTGCACGTCCGTGAAAAGCGTCTGGATGCTGTGCTCTGTCGCGCGGATGTCCTGTTCGAGCGCGTCGGCCATGTGCTTAGCGTCCATCGGATGCATCCGGTCGAGACGTCTCGATTCGTCGTCGACGCGCCGCTCGAGCTCGTCGAGACGCGAGTCGGTCTGTTTCATCTCACTGTCACGAATACAAACGTCATCGGTGTTCGAGCGCACGCACGAGGGTAGTGGGGGAGGGGGGACGAGAGCCCGACATACCGGTGTACTTTCTCGGCGAGCCGCTGCAGGCGCTCGAGCCGCCGTATCTCCTCGCCGACGATCCGGTCGCGCTCCTCGGCCGCGATCATCAGCCGATCCCACGACCGCTCGATGTTCTCGATGTGCAGTTCGGTCTCGATGTCCGCCTCGGCGATCGACTCGAAGTGGCGCTCGAGCTCGGAGAAGATCTGAGCGAGACGCTGCTTGTCGCGCTGCCGCGGAGGCACCTCCTCGTTACGGAAGCGCACCACCTCCGACGACACCTTCTTCATCTCGATCAGCGTTTGCGGCAGCGACCGGTCCTGCGAACAGTCGCGGTGGTTTGTAGCCGATCAGATCACGTTTAGGGCCAGGACCTGAAGACCGGGCCTGTCGACTGAGAAGAGGACTCCTCTACGATGACACCCACCTGCATAATGGCGGTCTTCTCCCTCAGCCAGAGCTGGAGCCGCGACGCATGCTCGCGGTACTCGTTCGCGCGCCGCTGCGCTTCTGCGTCGAATAGCGGATGCGTAGGCGGTGGTTCAGGGAATGTTTCGTATAAGGATGAGATGTACGTGATCAGGGACTTCTCGTCCGGTTCGTGCGTATCGACATCTGCGGAAAAAACAGAGAGGATGTAGAGAGGAACGGCCGACATATGAAATACTCTTGGTAAGATAATAATTGGGGTAGTTTATATGAATTTGAAGGTTATAAACCGTAATTATTTTCCTACCGACCTAGTGGATGTATAAATAGGTTGGTAGGATAATAATTGGGGTAGTTTATATGAATTTGAAGGTTATGAACCGTAATTATTTTTCTACCGACCTAGTGGATGTATAAATAGGTTGGTAGGATAATAATTGCGGTAGTTTATATGAATTTGAAGGTTATGAACCGTAATTATTTTTCTACCGACCTAGTGGATGTATAAATAGGTTGGTAGGATAATAATTGCGGTAGTTTATATGAATTTGAAGGTTATGAACCGTAATTAGTTTTCTACCGACCTAGTGGATGTATAAATAGGTTGGTAGGATAATAATTGCGGTAGTTTATATGAATTTGAAGGTTATGAACCGTAATTATTTTTCTACCGACCTAGTGGATGTATAAATAGGTTGGTAGGATAATAATTGGGGTAGTTTATATGAATTTGAAGGTTATGAACCGTAATTATTTTTCTACCGACCTAGTAAATGGTATATTAAATTGATAGGATAATAATTGGGGTAGTTTATATGAATTTCCTGGCAGGAACGTCCAGGAGAGTGGGTCGTGCAACCGAACACTTACCTTCGGGATCGAGCAGCCGCGTGACGCCGTACTCCTTCTCGACGACGTAGAAAGCGTGCTCGAGCCGCTCGCGGACGCGGCGCGTCCTCGTCGCGCGCCAGTCGATCAGGTCCGGCCTGTTGCGGTGGATGAGCGCGTTGAACGCGAGCCCGTCCCTCCACGACGACGTGAAGTCGCTGACGCGGACGCCCGGGTACCGGGCCGTCGACCTGCGCGCCCACTTGAGGAGCGCGTCCCGGGCGGACACGTTCGGCTCCTGGCCGACGATTATGTCGGATATCTGTTGGGAAGAAGTCGAGCTCGTTAGTGAACGGTCGTGCGCGCGCGTTTTTTTTTAATCGACCGGGATTTCTCCGGCCGATTGATCAGTGGCGTCCGTCGTACATGCGGAGGCGAGGGCGAGATATCGTACACATATCGCTCCCCCACCCCGACACTTAAGAGAAATAGACAAAAACACACACACAGACAACACGCATGGAATCTAAATCATATCGGACAAGTTTTTCGATTGATCAGGGTGTAGATCACTCGATCAAGCGATCCACAGTAACCAGTAATAACAGAGAGACGGATTTCTTGATTTATTACTTGTTTATGTATATATATATATATATATACATAAACAAGAGATCTATTTTTAAAGACCGTGTCAGAGAAATCCGCTGGTCATTCAACCGTCCGACCGGCGCAATTCGATAAACATGCACACAAATCTCGTTACCGGTTCGACGTTCGAAATCTTGCACACACACACACACACACACACACACATAGGAGAGGGAGAGAGAAAGAGAGCCAGCGCACGCCCGTTATCGATCAGGATGTAACTGTTTCGGCGGAGATCTGATCGACCGGACATGTAACAGCACAGTTTCGATCATTTCAAGGACCGAAAACGATCCAGTGATCTATGGTTCGAGGGAAAAAGAACAAGGAACGAACGAATATAACAAAAAAACGAACGAATATAACAAAAAACGAACGAATATAAATAAAAACAGCTCTCGAACTCGATCTAGATATCTGACAGGCGAACGGCGATCGGATTTTGTTGTTACCGGCGTTCTGTTTTCTTTCGTTTATCTCTTTTCTTCTTTTTCTATCCGTTCGTCCGTCACACGGGGCGTGACCGACGGAACAAAAGATGCACGGAACGCGTAAAAGTGTGCCGCGAGTGACGGGCGATGATCGGACGTGCGGGAGCGAGACGGCGCGACGATTCGCGGTCGCGAGAGAGAGCGCTCGAGACCGATCGCAGAGTGCGGCGGAGGTTATTGACACAATTGTACGGATTCGCTGTTTCGTAACACCGTACAGTACTTGGCTTGAGCGCGACCGTGTTTTTTTTTCGCTTGCAACGCCGCCTAAACCGATTCGAAAGAGAAAAAACGCGAGCGCGGTGCATTTCGTGCGGTTTTTTTCTGCAGCTCCCGTCCGATTGTGCATACCGGCCGTCTCTCTCCCGCGCCGACCCGATCGATCACGTCCGTGACATTTCGAGTGCACCGGTCGGTCGGTGAAAGTTGCATACAGACGGATCTGCGGCTCTCTGTACGACACGCGGTCTTTTTTTTCGTTTTATACAAAGCGGCCACTTCTGTACGGCCGGTAGAGAAATAATCGCGGTTCTAGACGTTCGAATTCGGATACGTTTTTCCCCTGTTGGACGGCTGATTCTCCTGATCGGTTTCTGTGCGAGCTGTCGGATCGTAGCGAGCTGTTCCGAATCGACTGACACCTTCGGTCGGTCGTCATGGACTGAAGGACTGAGGAAGGAGGCTCTCTCGTCCCGAGCAGGCACTTTTTTAGGACCACAGAAGCTGTCTAGTCCCGAGCCAGGCACATTTTTAGAACCGCCGTCGAAGCTCTCTAGTCCCGAGCCAGGCACATTTTTAGGACCGCCGTCGAGGCTCTATAGTCCCGAGCCAGGAACATTTTTAGGACCACGTCAGTAGTGTCCGAACGCAACGAGCCGATTTTAATACCGGAAAGACCTGTTTCCGGTGAGACATTTCGTGCAATCAACGGAAGTACAAGAAACAGAGAGAGAGAGAGAGAGAAGTCGATAATGGATGACTGTTGATCATCTCTGATTGCACTCGGATCGCCATCGAGCAACAAACAGGAACGATCGGACAGGACAGGGCGACAGAAACGAGAGAGAGAGAGAGAGAGAGAATAACAATAATCGTTTATTTCAATTTCGAATACAGATCAGGTACAATACAGCTCAGGCGGGGGTCGAATCGGTTCAATTTGTGTACGGGTGCGCGCGGCGCCCGGAATTACGAGCGTCCAGCGGCGGACCGGCGCGTCTCAAACGCGCTCTCTCGGTGCCGGCGCGTTGCATCGGCCAAAACTGAAACAGATCGTCCCGTTTGTGTCTCGAAAGTGTGCCGGACGTGCCGTGTGTCGGGTACTTCTGGGACCACCCTCTTACACCAAGACGGTTGTTTTTCTTTAAGAATTCTGTTGAGATCAGGCGAGTTTCCCTTATGAGCAATGTAGGGCGTGGGTAGTCATTTTGTCAAGACTGAGGGGTTTGTTTTTCGTTCTGTGCGGCCTGGATACGATTATCAAGTCCGTAAAGTATCCCCGACAGATATTTCTGTACTAGTCCGTTCGGTTCTTATTAAAATATAGAAAAAATACAGTCAGAAGGTTGGGTTTTTTCAAATAATCAACTTATCAGACAAACGGGGGTCCCGGACCGGCTGCCAGGATCAGGGGACGTTCTTAACAGATACCTTGACGCGTTTCTTGAGCGCGCCGCGGCGCGGCCGCGCTTCCGTCGCCCGCTCGGAAGCGCCGTCGGCGAGCCGTCCGGTCTCCGCGCGCCGCAGCAGGTCCTCGTCGACGGCGCGCTCCTCGCCGCGCGTCAGCGTCGTCACCTTGCGCACGATCCGCGTCGTTATGCGGCGCGCGCCGTTCTCGCCCGTCCTGCTCGTCTTCGTCGACTCGAGCGAGCTGCCGAGCACCTCGGTCGACAGGCGCCGCTTCGTGACGACCGCGTGCAGCGACTCGCAGCCGCCGGCCGCGTCGCGGCCGGCGGCGCGGCCGCCGTCGCGCCTGTACCGGCCGTCCGCGGTGATCTGCGTCG